>OMNO01003784.1:6048-16349 GCA_900303215.1 Trachyrincus scabrus | reverse complement strand
GGTGGGGTGGTTAGGGTTAGGGTTAGGGGGTCAGGGTTAGGGTGGTTAGGGTTAGGGTTAGGGGGTTAGGGTTAGGGTTAGGGTCAGGGTTAGGGTTAGAGTGGGGAGAGGGGAGGTAAAGGAGCAGTATAGTTATATATTATTGTCACACCAGCTGCAGGGCAGCGCTCCAAACACCAGAGGGCACCAGAGAGACCAACGGCATCTCTGGGCCTCCTAAACTGACTCACCTGTTCCTCATTACCTGGACGTTGTTGTTTTACATTTCTGTGCTCACACGTGACATCTGGATCCCCCTGTGGCTAAACTGTGTCGAGCTTGCACAAAATTGAGTACCTCTTGGACTTTCGTTGTGTTTCCTGTGTTTCGTTTTTCGGGAAACCTTTGGCAGTTTTTTCTGACCTATGTGGCGGATGACCCTGCCTTGATTTAAAGTAGAGAACACTCTCGTCTCGTGTGCTCTCTACCATTGTGTTCATCTCTCATGTCGAGTACCTTGTGACAAATACGTTGGCATCACAGCAGGCCTTTAATTGCTGTGTGACCGTAAACACATGCTTTTCTAACTGCCAGTTGCTGCCATCCTGGTCACAAATACCACACACACACACACACACGCACGCGCACGCACGCACACACGTGCACACATACGCACACACGGGCACGCACACACAAGCTTGAAAGCAATTCTAAACATGTATCATTTTACCTGCACATGTCACAGAGGCAGTGGTGGAATTTTCGGTGTGGTTGGACGAGGGGCAAAGGAAGACAGACGTGTCCTTGGAAGAACAGGTATACCCCTTCGACCAGACGCGCTCGCCCGGGCTCGGGGGTTCACCGTGGGAGTAGTTCTTGGCGTTCCCACAATGCATCTGTCGGCACACGACGTTGGCAGTAGCTTGGGTCCACGTGGCCGCCGCCCCAGAGAGCCAGTAGAGGCCGCGGTGGTGCCGGACCCCCACGCGGCCCTCGCACCACCCGCTGCCATTCAAAAACACCTCCAGGTGGTCTGCAGAGGTCACAGGGTAACACACAGAGGTCAAAGTTCAGGCAAGGGAGAGGTGGTCAACCACACACACACAGCCTCACTTGTAAGTGCCGTTGGATGAAAGCATCTGCAGAATCACTAAATATGTTTGTCTTTGTGTGATGATTTGCCCAAATATAGCAAATATACCAAATATAGTGTGTTTGACCCTGTTTGTCCACTTTCTACCCTTGAGCAATACGCCTAACCCATATCTACGACCTTACTGACATAGGATAAGGCCTGGCTCACATTTATCTTCACTCAGTACTCAGTTCAGTACAATATTCAAGTCGCTATGGATAAAAGCATCTGATGAACGACTAAACAGTAAAATACAAAATGGCTCCATCGAAAGAAGCATGGGGCACAGTGCGAATGAGAACACTCAGACCTTCGCAAACTATCGTTTTTGGATTGCGTGTACTGGGCCTAGACGTCGTCATCGAACAGTCGGAGATTTTTTTGGATCCTTCACAGTTCACACGCTTGTCGAAGAACGGCAGGGTGCCCTGGGAGATGTGGTCCAGAGCCTCGTCGTGTCTGGCGTTCCCGCATTTCAGCTCATTGCAGACGGCATTTGAGTTAGCTTCAGTCCACCCGGTGCTCTCCACCCGTTTCCATTCCTGGTCCCCGAGTTGAATCTCCAACCTCCCTGCACAGCTCCCCGGACCGTCCGAAAGTTTCACGTTCACGGAAGCTGCAGTAAATGAAGACGAAGGGGGGGGGAAAGTAAAGTATATTCTCGTTAGAATTTCAAAAGAGTGACTAACTCACATATTTCTCTTTCAAGTCTTCAAACGTATAGCGAAACAACGCAGATGGGCATGCATGTATATTTTTGAAAAAAGGTTTATGAAAATGTTTATTGTGGCCATCCCACCTCCACCCAGTGGACAACAAAGATCTATTCTATTCTATTGTATTTAAGTATTAAAAATATGTAGTTCAGTCAGACAGAAAGGTGTGTTTCTTTTCTTCTCCGTCTCACCTCCACAGGTGACGGAGGCGATGGAGGAGCATGGTAAGAGCTCCGGCTTGTACTTGGACTTGCAGTGCCACAACGACGCTTCATCCCCAGAGCACTTCACGTTATCCAAGATCCCCTGGCTCTGGCTCTGAGGAGCCACGGCGTACCACTCAATGGCCTGAAACACAAACAGCAAATAAAGTTTTCGTGCTTTTTTTAATGCATTGTTTATGAAAGGGGCTATACAAATAAATATTATTATTATTATTATTATTATTATTATTATTATTATTATTATTATTATTACCATTATTATTATTTACATAAAACCATTTAAATATAATAAAATGTACCTTGTAATTTACATTGAAAGCACACACTTGTGTGAGACTAAAGCTAATACAATGAGCAGTTCAAACATTCTGCAAGTGTAAAACGTAATACTCTGACAAACATTTCTGTCTTTAACAAATATCAAAAATTGCATCCTGGCATATCCATAACAATGTAATATTTGGTTGCTACTAAATGTCAGCTACTAAAACTCAGTTTTAGTAGCTGACATTTACTGCTGACGTTAACATTGTTTTTCATTTCAAGTTATCAAGTTATCATTTTAGGTCATATGTTACATCTGATGACGTTAACATAAATCTGTCGCTACTCATGAATGACTATTGATTATGATGACTATCGCATATTCACAGGTAAAGTGTCTGTATGGATATAACAGACGGTGTATTTAGGAGGCAGAATAGAAAGGTCCAGGGCCTACATGACTACCTGTCCACAGCCCAGCTCTCTGCAGACCACCTGGCTGTTCTCGCGCTTCCAGGAGGAGCCGCAGACAGGCAGGTCCCCCATGGTCCCGTTTACGTGCACCTCGCCGAAACACCTGCTCACCCTCCCCTTTTTCTTCAGCAGCACGTGTATTTTGTCTGTTGGATGATGATGATGATGATGATGATGATGATGATGATCATAATCAATACCGACAACCACAACCAAAACTAACAACAACAAAAAAGTTACCGGAGCAGGTGAGCGACATCTCGTTCTCTGTGTCGCATCCACTGGTCAGGAGGGTTCCACAGCGCATCTTCTGGCACATCGACGGGGGAATTGTGGCGTTACAGCTCACCGGGGTCCCGTCCTGCAGTGCCTTCCCGCGGCAGGCGTTGCGTCCTCCCTGCAGCCGCCACACAACATGACCTGCAAACGGTACACAATATATGAATAATGCATAACAATATAGTTTTGTAAATATATGTAAAAGAAAAAACTAACAAACAATATGTATAATATTATCAACATTAATAGGCCTATGTATGTTCTTTTTTAAATAATATTTTATACATATACATATGTATACATACATATGCTTTTTTGTATTCTGTAGGCCTGTCTCACACGTTCACACGCAACATATCGTTGCGTGTGCTTGTATCCTATTCTGCTTGAATTGTGTTTATAATACAGCCTATAGATGCATTTTATGACTTTTATAGAGAATATACAGTATATAAAGCTATAAAACCTGTACGTTTCTGTTTCATGGACTAATTGACTGAAACAAGTGACCCTGAATTACATGAACAACACAAAAGGAGTAAGAAAGAGACTTGCCTGAGCAGATGATAGCAACGGGGTTAGGGCAGCTGGACGCTTTGAGGGCACACTGCCACGGATGGGTCTCGGGTCCCTGACAAGTAATGGTGACCCTCTTGGAGGAGGACTGGAGCTTATATGTGGTCATCAGCTCCGCGTCGGCCTGCTCTTTCAGTGTGCCGCAATCGAGCCTCTTGCACAGTTCCTCGGCCCAGTGTTTTCCTTTGTCTGTAACTGTTTGTAACGGTTTGTAACGGTTCATAACGGTCTGTAACGGTTTGTAACGGTTCATAACGGTCTGTAACGGTTTGTAACGGTTCATAACAGTCCGTAGCGGTTTGTAATGGTCTGTAACGGTTTGTAACGGTCTGTAACGGTTTGTAACGGTTCATAACGGTCCGTAGCGGTTTGTAATGGTCTGTAACGGTTTGTGATGGTCTGTAACGGTTTGTAACGGTTTGTAACGGTTCATAACGGTCTGTAACGGTTCATAACGGTCCGTAGCGGTTTGTAATGGTCTGTAACGGTTTGTAACCCTAACCCTTTTTTTTAGGGATAACCCCCTGAGATGAAGCACCTTGTGTTTAACGTGGTTACGCAAAACTCAACTGCAGAACATTAAATCAAAACAAAATCAAAACAATCACGTCAAAAGTTAATAGCCATAAGGCTTACTTTTTGGAAGGTATTGCCAAACCGTGGCAGCTCGATTCATTGGAAATCATGTATTCTGTGTGTAGCCATACGTCATATTTTCCAAGTGTCCACATGAAAAGCAAATGCAGAAATACTTTTGTTTTCTCTATGTTGCCTAAGCATTTACCGTCTACCATATTCAGTACAAAAATAATCACAAACCCTTTAAGAAGGTAAGCCTAATATTCACAGTTAATATGCTAAATGCTATTAAATGCAAATCATTGTGCCAGCCATGGTATAAAACTGCTTAGGAATAGGATATTTAAAGGAAAGAAGGAGATAGGCTACCCGGGTTTTCACAGATGTAGGTGGATGAGTTGTCAGACTTCTTGGTGTAGTAGACCGCTCCGGCACACTTAAACCCATTCAGATGAAATGTAACCTCTTCTGCAAAATAATGACAATCAACACCAATAAACATACTATTACAAATAATAATAATAATAATAATAATAATACAGGCCTACAATACTAGTCTGGCCAGTGCGTGTCGGTGTGCGGGTGCAGGTTTGGCCTCACCGGAGCACGTGATCCTCTTCACCATGGCCTTGGTGTAGATGCTGATGTTCCAGCCGGGCGGCCCGGGACAGTCCCAGAGCTGCTTCTCGCTCCCGGAGCAGTTGACCTCGTTCAGCCACACCAGGGCCAGGTCGGCGGGGGAGAGAGGCAGGTCGCTGGAGCCAAGGGACGTGCCGCAGCGGATGCTACGGCACACCACGTCCTCGTTGTTCTTCAGCCAGCCGTCGCTGCCCACCACGCCCCACTGGCCCAGGTGGAACAGCTGCACGTAGCCCTCACATGGGTTGTCTCCGCCCTTCAGGATCAGCCTGTTCACATCTGCACTCGCCGTTCATCCGTTCATCCGTTCATATCCATTCATATCCGTTCATATCCGTTCGTCCGTCCGTCCGTCCAGCCATTTGTTCATTCATTCATCCATCCATCAAGCCATTCGTTCATCATCATTCATCCATCAGTCATTTGTATAAATGGTCTATTGTGTATGTTCAATGTTTACAAGACACAATATAGTTATTATTTTTTGTAGTGTAGTCAAATGTATCTTTGCATCAATACTAGTAATGTGGTAATCTGTATGAGTTACAGGTAAAGTACATTGTAACTCGTACACATCATTTCCAAAGATAAAACGATCATTTAAAAAGTGAGTCAGTGTAAAGCAGCTCAATAACTTCACATTTATTTGAATATCAACTATGGGATATTGGTATAAATATAAGTATAGTATATATATATATATATATTGGTATATAGTATATACATCCTAATCCTACATAAACTGTTTTCTACTGCGATGTATTGCCAAGTAAGTAATTGACATTACAAGCAATTCACATTTCAAGTAATTGCAAGTTCAATCACAAGTAATTTGCGGTGCAGTGTATTGTTGCAGAATATTACAATAATATTCATATTATTAGTGTTCTTAAGCCTGTCCGACCAACATGTAAAACCGAAACCTAATAAGAAACTCTTAACCTTAACCTATGACCTTATGATGTGTTGAACAACTTTAAACATAATTAGAGCTTTCACTTGCCTTGGGAGAGGATGGTATGGGAGGCTGAGGAGATGAGGAGGAGCAGAAGAAGAGTCCACATACTATGGACCTATGACTACAGACTGAAGCAGGGTGGGGTTTCAACAGACTTTTTAAGGCGAGGTTTCACCTTAAAAGGTCATCTATGGAGTCATCTATGGTGTGTTATAGATAGTGCGCTTTTTGTAGCTACACCTACAGTCTAATCCAGTGTTTCTAAAACGGGGGTACCCGTACCGCTAGGGGTACTTTGACGGATTGCAGGGGGTACGTGGAACATTTCTAAAATGTCTCCTTTTTCTTGTTTTAATATAATAATAAAAATTATGAACAATTGTAAAACAGTTCCATCTTAATAAAATGAGTTGAACCTGGTACCACCTTAATAAAAATTAAGTAAGCTAAATCTGATTGCTGACGTACAAGTTCGGTAAATCTTTCCAACGAATGACAAAAATCATAAGTGAAGCACAATCCCATGTATGGTGGAGAAAATGTTCACACCAAATAACATGCACAGACATTATTTATATTCATTTTAATTTCACTAAAATGTGTTGTGCTGGTGAAAGAGGTACTATTAACATACTAAAAAATATGTTAGTAAATAGTTTGAGAACCACTGGTCTGATCTATAGGCTTCGGAAAAAATAAATCTTTATTTAATTGCTTACTGTCCAACGTGTTTTTCCTATAGTATTATTAATTTATAATTTAGCAACTGGGATGGTAATTTTCAGGCATTCAGTCAAATTTTGCAATATGATGGGCAGGAACTATCTCATTTCCTGAAGCAATTGATCAACTAGATAACAACTAAGTAAGAACTAGCTAATGACTAACTAACAACTAGAGAGAAAAATGGCAGTTAGTTAAACTAATATTTATTTTCTTGTCTTCAATAGTCTATGCATGTATAGCTATGGTAATATGTTAATAATAATTGTATATGTTTTCATATTTAGAGATGTGTCATTGAACACATTGAACTTCCAATATCAATTTGCCTTTCGCAGAGTAGAGGCATTAAATAATACCTACTTTCTCCTCTCTGTTAGTTCATATGTGCAGATAAGTTACTCTAATTAATAGTTAATTCATATTAATTCATAATTTATACAAGTCAATATATTTAAAAAATCATCATTTGATGTCAGGCTTTCATTAATTCAACCAGAAACCCTCAATCTCCAAAAACAAACGGAATCAGTTGTTAAAAATAAAATACAATTTAAGTAAATAAATAAAATTGGTAAACCCAAATAAAGCCACAGGCTGAAGTGTGTTGTGTAGGAAGCAGAAGATCAGCTGATTGCTAGCAGAGAACACGGCAGCTAGGTGCGGGCTGTGGTTAGGGCCGGATGTGTCGCAGGCTGCTGAGAATTACACTTTCAAATTGTTGGTGTATTCGTTCGGCGGGCTACAAAACCACACGCCGTAGCATTTGTTCTCAAGCTAAGCAAGTTTACATTTTAGGTATAGACGGCAGAAGTTTGGGTTGGAACCCAGAACCTTCCGGCTGCGAGTCAAGCACCCTAACCACCACGAGACTATCCTGCACAATGTTAGGCCGCATTGGTTGGATTGGATGCATGGAGAGAATCATCATTTTGAACACACTGAACCACTGAAAGCTTGAACCTTGCCTCCTGTGCCCTGAGGCGGCTGGTGCTCAGCTAATGTGTATCTACTGCGTGATCAGAGATTACGACTCACTGCAAAATTGCTGCAGACATCTGTTTGTGAGACGCTAAGCCACAAACCGACCGGTTGTGTATCACGTACCGCATCTTCCATCAAGGCAGAAAGCAGCAGGAAATCATGTCAAGTCAAGTCAATTTTATTCGCATAGCCCTTAATCACAGTTACAGTCTCAAAGGGCTTTACAGGCCATATATTTATGACACCCCCTAACCCTAGCCCCCCAAAGGTCAAGAAAACACTCCCTTAATTATCAAGGAAGAAACCCTGAGAAGGAATGCAGGGTGGGGGATCCCTCCTTCCAGGGATGCTTATTATGAGTATTGAGGTGCTTGGCTGGTGAGCAAACTGGTAGCCATCAGGTGGGGTGGCCAGGCATCCAGTCATGATCACAGCAACACACTAAAACAGAGACAGTATTATGGTTAGATGGGGCAGGGAGGACAAGGAACATGAAGGACACCTCTGGTCTAGTACCCATCGGCAGCAGGGGTCAGCTAGCACTGGCTAACACAGGGGTCGGCAACCTTTTGGGTGTTCCGTGCCACTTTACGTTTAGTATTCACAGCGCCGGTGCGTACCGGCCGACGGGGGGGTCTTTGCTGGGTCTTTGCAGAAGACCCAGCTTGCACCGCAGATTCACAGCTGTAAGTTCAATTGTGTAAGTAAAGCTGCTTGCAGTGAAGACAGCGGAGGTTTACATTTACATACGGAGAGTTTTGACGCGTTGCGTCGCGGCGACGGTCGATGTAGCCGTAATGAGAGCTGAGGGACACTCCTAGGAGCCAAATGAGAGAGTAAAGAAGTAGGTTTTAGCTTGGATTTGAATTTCTCAGCAGTCAGCTTCCCTGATTACAGGTGGCAGACTGTTCCCCAGATAGGGCGCTCGATATTTTTAACTTTTGGAATTGATAGAAGGCCAGCTCCTGAAGACCGGCGGGGCCGAGAAGGGCAATAGGGAATCTGACCTGGCATTAATTGGAAGCCAGTGGAGGGAGGAGAGAATAATACCAAGACGCTAATAATCGGTTTTCCAGTAGAGATCGCTAAACATTTGATGATATAACAACAGCATGAGTAAAGTAAAGATACTATTTCACAAAGGTTTTAGCAGATGGGGGCTGATAGCGACCTGGTAAAACCAAACCAACCAAACCAGAGTCAGAGAGAAGGGTTAGGGTTAGGGTTAGGGTCAGCACGGCTGTGTGATGAGGGTCACGCTGGGAACAAACCGGACGCGGAACGGCGACGAATTCTCTCGGAGGAGTAAAGCCGTTCACACCAGACTCGAATTTCTACGCGCCGCTCGCTCACTCTCTCTTCTTGTGTGCGTCTCTCTCTCGCTCTCTCTCTCTCTCTCTCTCCCTATATATATATATATATATATATATACATCGCTCTCTTTCTGCTTGTGTGCGTGTGCCTGCTCGTCTCTCTCGCTCACAGACGGTAAAAGAAATACCATCAATCAATTGAGGGTATTACTCGACTGGGAACAGTACACGAATTGTCATTGTACGCCGATGATTTACTTCTATATGTATCGAACCCCTCTACATCCCTTCCAGTAGTTTTGAACATTTTAAAACAATTTGGCCAGCTTTCGAGGTTCTTTAAAGAACTTTAATAAAATATGGAGACCGTTTTTATGTCTCATAGACACTCTGGAGTCCTTTTAATTCATATTATTCTTATTATAAGAATATTTTTGCTTACAGTTTTCCCTTATTATTACTATTATTATTATTTATTTATTTTTTAATTCTTTTTATTTGTATTTTATTTCTCTCTTGTTTTGTTATGTTTAATTTTGTTTGTTACCTGCGGTCGAGGCGGGCTGATGGGTGGGATACATTATGTTTCTGTCCCTTTCTTATTCTGTGAATGTCTATTTTGTACTTAATGCTCAATAAAATATATATATTTTTTTTAAGTTGTGACCAAAGACGACTTGGAACAAAGAATGAACAGGAGGACAGCAGCTGGCTAATGGTAGGACACATTTATTCCCAAACTCGGTTTCAACACGATTGATAAGAGACAGAAAACACACACAGCTGCAGAGCATAGACACGACACCGCAGTGCGAGGTTAAGAACGCAATGTCGAATCAAATCAAATCATGAACAACATTCATGATTATGGTTTCCACCCAACACACAACCCTGCGTTACCCTACTTCTCTGCACCCAGGTGCCGTTTATAAATGCATTTATCTCACGCACACAGTCAGTCAGTCGGTCGGATGGTTTGTCAGGGATGCGTATGGATTCATGGTGTAATATTTTTAATATTGCACCCTTCAGCTGAATGTTCCTTCCTTAACAGTATTTCAAATGAAACATAAATTGTGGTCAGCATGATAATAATGGAACCATTGAGAGGATTATAAACTTGTTTTATCACTCCTATGAATATATTATATCCCATTTGGTGGACGATTTTATCCGAACCAATTGCCTGCATTCTAAGCACGCGTATTTCCGAGTGGGAATCCGACCCCTAACCGTTAATGCCTTGCTCCACCAGTGACAGGATCGCTCTAAGAAGTGTTACTGTCTCAGTGATGACCAAGCTGTTGTTTGGCGTCGGCGTGATTTTCCAGCAGGCGTGACCCTGGTAATGTACGTGTTAGTCCAGCCTCGAGGCAGAGAGAGGAGGAGGAGGAGGAGCCACGGCCCACCACGTAGCCTTGACGGTGAGATAAAACCGACCCGATAGCATGGTGTTTA
>OMNO01003769.1:16133-26170 GCA_900303215.1 Trachyrincus scabrus | reverse complement strand
CGGACCAGGTACCAGATTCCCTCAAAATCTATCCATTCATTTGGAATGGCCATAAAAAACTGATGCTTGAGAGAACGGTTGTAGAAACATTGATGAATACATAAACTTCAGCACAGACTGAGCCTCTAGAAAAACGACCCCACATAGGTAACACTGGATGGTCTTGTTTGAGTAAAATTCCTTCATTTTGGAGAAATGCTATTATATAGTGCAGGTTATAAAAACTAGTGGTATTTGACAAGATACAAATATCTTACAAAACGGTAGATAGATTTTCCCATGAATTAGGTGGTCAATATAAAGTGATAACAATGAGATATTGGTAGCGCTGCAACAATGCAAAAGATAGAAACATAAGCACTTTAAAAAGTGACTAGGGGCTCATGGTTAGCATTGACATGAGTCTCAGATCACAAACCAAAATGGCAAAAAACAAAAAACAATTGTCCAAGAACACATTCAAAACTCAATCTCTCTCCCAGCCAGACCATTGACATTGTAACCAGGACTGAGACAGAACAACTAGATTTACAGGTCTGTTTTTACAGCCAATTTGACGACGAACCCAGTGTTGAGGGCAGCGCATATTGGCAAATAACCCCAAGATGACACCATTAAAAACTAATAAATCCAGATAACAAAAATAGCTTGTCAGCTTGACAACTGCCAAGTTGTCTGATTATGCAATGAATGTGGAACATCAAGGTGTTTTATGATCAGAATTGGTCAATTCTGTCACTTTTTAACTTCAGTGTGTATTGAATAGAAGGACGATTCAACCAAAAACTAAACATTTTGTTGGGAAGTGGACGAACGAAATATTGAATTAACTTCAGGTTCAAGGCATGTGTGGAAGACTTTATCATGCTAATCATATTACTAATGAAAAAACTAAATAATTCAGAAGCCTAGCTAATTACTCAGTATTGAGTCTTAGAAGAGTTTATATGTGTGAGAAGTTAAAAATAAAGAACGTCTTAAACGGACTAATACACATCCTACAGCAGGGACTATGGCATAGAGACAACTGTTAGGTCAAAACAAAAAATAAAATTAAAAAACACTAATATTTGTACGTTTCTAGTTCTTTGAAATTAGGAAAAAGGAAAAAAAACATCTCAACGGCAGCAACTTTAGCTTTTTTCGTTTTAAAAAGTGTCCCATGTCAATGCGATTCACAAATTCCGGTTGGTTCCGGCAAAAACACGCACACACGCTCAAAATGGTTTCATTGTCCTGAGAAGTAGGTGCCCTCGCGACTGTGGGTCTGCAGGTGCCGCTTGATTTTGTCGGAGCGGCTGAAGCACTTGCCGCACACGGGGCAGCTGTAGGGCTTCTCCCCCGTGTGGATCCTCATGTGCACCTTGAGGTGGGCCATCTGGGTGAAGCCCTTGCCGCAGATCTGGCAGCGGAACGGCTTCTCCCCCGTGTGGCTGCGCTGGTGCTCCTGCAGCCGGCCGGAAGAGCTGCAGCACTTGCCGCACACGCCGCAGCGGTAGGGCTTCTCCCGCGTGTGCACCTGCACGTGCACGTGGAGGTGGCCGACGTGGCTGAACGCCTCGCCGCACACCTTGCAGCTGAAGGACGACATGTGGCCTTGGAGCGGGGACTTCTGCAGCGAGCAGTCCGCGTTGGCGCTGGCGCCGCCTTGGTTGCGCATGTGGGAGCCCTGACCTCGGCTGCCTCCGGCACCTCCCTTGGAGCCCGCCATCTGTCCGCCGTTCTCCACCCCTTGGATATCTATGTTGTTCTCGTTCGAGCAGTTCGGGTTGACCGGGGCGAGGGGCTGGGGAGCGCTGCTGGAGGAGGTAGATCCTCTGTGGCCTCCGCCAGCGGCGCCACCCTCGGCCTTCACGTGTCTCGACGATGCCCTCGGCGCGGGCTCCCTCTCGCGGTTCTCCACCCCTTGGCTCTGGGGAATGCTGGACGTGTGAGGGGCCTCCTGGGGGTATTCGTTGCAAACGCGTGGCGGGGTGAACATGGACTCTGGGGTGCTGCACGATCCGTGTGGGCGGAGTTGTTGGTCATCTCCCTGGTTGGACCGGAGATCTCTCTTATCCTTTATCTGGAGGGGAAGGCGTTCCTCATGCCCCATGCTGGGACTCCACTCACGCCTTGGGTGCTCGCCCTCCTCCTCATCCAACAGGGCCATAGATGGACGGTCTGTGTGCATAAAGAGTACAGAGGGCTTTCACACGTGATCATCATTTAGTGACACGTGATATTTTGCTCACAAACTCACTCAAAATTGGGTGTAATGGGAATGCGTTGTGTAAATTGTTCTTTTACAAATGTAAGTTGGTGTAAAACAGTCGAGCCGAACACAAGCACCGATTCACATGCATATAAATGGCCTGCATGGGGCCAAGTTACAGCAAAATGTACATTTTATACAATCTCACGATATCGTCGCTAACGTTAGCTGGCTAACGAACAAAGGTTGCTACCTAACTAGCTAAAAGGTTAGCGGTTGCTCCATGGCCACAACAGCTGAAGTTAATTGCTAAAGTGAGCCATCTTAACGTGTAGGCGTGCTACAAAACGCTAAACGTGGAAACTAGCTCTTCAAAAACTATGTCCTTCGCACATTGTTGTTCACACGTTGAATTCGGGAGGCACGTTTCCTTTCGAAGCACGCCTTTCCCCGGGGATAACATTGTACGGAGCATGTAACGTTAGCTGTGGGGTAAGTGAGCTAGCGGCTAACGTGTAGCAGGAAAGCTAACCTGGCCATATTTCAATCCCAGCGTCTCGTAGCCTGCGCCTCAAATGGTCATTCTCCCGCTCTCTCAGCGCGATCTCCTCCTGATACTCCAGGATCGTGTCCTCGACAGATTTGTATATCTCCTGCGCGGCGAGCATGAGCCGCTCAGTCAGAAACACGTTTAAAAACTGTAATTTGGTCATTTTCAAAGGTTGCAAGGTTCACTTTGTATCATCCAAAATGGACCAAAAAAGATGCTTTACGGGGTCACGTGACGCGGAGTGCCTGCCGCTTACCGTAATGACGGGAGAGGGGCCCTTCAGAAAGTAGGACCTGGTGGGAGATGTTTCCATCAGCAGTGGAGTAATGAGTTATAGAGTTTATACAATGTGTTTTTATAATGTGTTCTCTACAAAGCACAACACGTTGTGTTCTTTTACAAATTACGAATTCCTGAAGAATTCCAGGAATCGGAATAACCAATAAACTTCTACTTGCCCTTAAAAGAATCATCAATTAAAATAATGTGTATAATAGATAATAATAAATAACTCTATTTCATGTAAGATTTGTATTCAACTAAAATCCCTATTTGTATACGTAACCGAGTTAAACTATAAAAGACTATTGATGCAGTAGCCATACATGTTTTTTTATTTTATTTATTATTATTTTTTTTTTTTGTGTCGTTAATAGTGCCATAATATTGGCTGACATCAATAACAAAACAATGTAAGTACAGAACAAGTCAGAACGAAGGGACTGTCCGGGTCGTATGAACGGTAACATGTCCAGAGCTTGTTCCTGGACTACTACTCCGGTGCACTAGGTGACGACCGACGTAAACAGAGAACACGGAAGCGGATATGACGTCAAATATAGAGAAACCTTCATTTTACCACGTGCAGTCTTATACGACGGTACAGTCAACATGAAGCGTCCAAGTAAGTACCCCGCATAACAGTCATATGTTGGTTATAGTTTGTGATTGTTTACGCCACATTTAAAGTTTAATCATTCACCCTAGAGTCGTTAGTTGATATTAGGTCAGCATGTGGTGTTTATTACCTTTTATTCAGTAACTCGGCTCGGCACATGGACCGTAGACGTCCATGTGTCATAACGTTGAACTACTGCGACCAGCCGTCATTTACCTTTTTTTAATAATTTTTACATAATATAGAGTTGAAGAAGGCGAGTAAGAGGATATCCTGTTCCAAACGTTACAAGATACAGAAGAAGGTAAGTCTTAGTTAGGTCAGATGCTCTCAGAATAATGTGCGTGCACTGCGGTGTCGTATGCGTGACGAGGCCTAGGGACCATGTGGATGAACTAATGTCTAGACGTTGTGGATGTTTGTTCAGACATACCCCCACCTAACCATTTACCCAATTTTGTACATGTCTTGAGACAATCATTGTAGTTTGCCGATCACTAAAAAAAAAGCGTGTTAAATGCACGTGGCCATAGTGTGGACTATATCAAAAAGATATGCAGTTATTAACATTAGGGTGTAAGTTAATTTATTATTTATGTGAAACTCAAATAATGTATTTTCTTCAAGGTCCGAGAACACAACAGAAAACTCAGAAAGGAGGCAGGCAAGAAAGGATTGGGGAAGAAAACCAAGAAGGATCCTGGAGTGCCCAATATCGCACCTTTCAAAGAGGAGGTTCTCAGAGAGGCAGAGCAAAGGAGGTTAAAGGTGAGGTCCTCATCATCATTATTAATTATCATATTAGATCGAATATAGTTAAACATCTAAAATGGTCAGATGCTAGCTGCATGGCTGACAAGTCACGTAACGCAGATTGTGTTATTACTTAAACTCACATGTACGACTAGAGTCGCAGTAGACCATCGGGTAACGAAATGCTCTTTGGCTGATGCTAACTCTTTGTTGCGTTTACAGATTGAAGAAGAAAAAGAGAAAAAAAAGCAGGAAAAGAAAGTTGAGCGAGCAAAGAGAAAAAAGGAGAAGGATGCGCCCAACTCAGAAACAGAAAACCCAAAGGCCAAGAGGGCTCGGACGGTAAGGACCAGAAACATCATCACATGTACTGATCAGTAAACCGTCGTTCTGGGAGCCTTTACATTTTTGTGTTGCTAATTCTACACTTCACTTCTCTTAATTCACAGGATAAGGATGACGACGAGTCAAAAAAGAATGCCGTGAACAAAAGTTCAAAACAGTTCCTTTGTAGTGAAATAAACAAGGTACGACTTGCTGGTTTTCCCACTAGATGTGTATCAATGCAAAATCTAGAATAGCAAACAATCACGTTGAAGCAGATCTAAGCCTTGAGAATTGGCAAGAATAAAGTAAAGCAGTTTTTGGTAGCAAGTAATCTTTTAGTGAAGTGTATACATGCAGACATGAGCAGTTGACTGTTACTGTTCATCCTTTAAGTCTGGCATTTATTAAAAAGAAACTACTGCCTACTTGTTGCTTTAACATTCTTTGAAAGGCTACTGGTTGACTTCCGGTTCTCATTTCAGGTAATTGATCAAAGCGACGTCATATTAGAAGTGTTGGATGCTAGAGATCCCCTGGGATACCGCTGTCCACAGCTAGAGGAGGCAGTACTGACAAGGCCTGGTGACAAGAAACTGCTGCTTGTCCTGACCAAAATAGGTAACTACATGGACGCGTGGCACATTCTTCAGTTCAGGTTTAAATGAGTTGGAATCTAGCCAAATATAAGTCAGGTCTTTTTCCTACTAACGTGGGTTAAATATTTTTGTGAAGATTTGGTGCCTCAGGAGAACGTGGAGAAGTGGATACAGCGTCTAGAGCAGGAGTTTCCAGTCGTGGCCTTCAAGGCGTCTACACAGATCGTGGACAAAACGGTGGTAAGGAATTTCATATTTTAAATCTGTGATCACAACACCCCAACACGAACCGAAAAACAACACTCATAACCCCATCTCAATCACTTGTATACCACTTTAATTAAAAATGAACGGTCACCTTAGAGTCTCTTAACGGTTGTTATATCTTAAGGAGGACTGAGAAGGTTACGCAGCTTGTGTCGTGCTGTAATAACTGGTTTACACCTCCAATAGTAACTAGCAAAGCACACCATGGTGGCTCTGTGCATCACCACAGTGCTGCCTGATGCCTTTGTTTTACATTGACTCCAGGGATCTCTAATCCTCAACTCGCATCTTACGATGGAACTAATCTATATAATATTAGAGTTGTTGAGTAACAGTATTGATGTTGTAAGACCTCACTGGTTGGTGCATTGCTCCAAAAGCTGAAGAAAAGGTTTTCAATTAGAGATTTACCCTTTTCCGGTTCCTCTCCCCATCAGCAAGAAAAGAAACAGCGATTCCCTGATGCGCTTCTCGACAAGTCCCGAGCAGCGTTGTCCTCTGGTAACACCTGTCTCCTTGGCCTGCTGGAGGGCTACCTGGCCACCTCCAAAACAGAAGGCACCCTCAAGGTGGGCGTCGTCGGTAAGTGTCGTGGCGTTACGTTTCGAAACACTTTTGGCATTTCATTCCAGAATGGAAGTCAATGGTTGGGCGTGGACTATGATAACACTCCCTTTTAAATGCGTTCCCCCAGGCTTCCCTAACGTGGGGAAAAGCAGTCTGGTCAACACAATGAAGGGACTACGGACGTGCAACGCTGGGGTCAAGAGGGGCATCACAAAGTGAGTGGGTCTAGATGTACTTTACAAGACTACACTTTCCACATACATGGGGCAGATGTCTATAGTATAAAAAATTCTCCCAGCAAGGAAATGAGGACACTAACGCAAGTCTTGATTTACTCATGAAGACTTCTAATCCAACTCTGATCCTGCTGGCAGGAAATACTGTATCAATGTATTGAATGTGGTTCATATAACTAAGTCCTGGCTGCTCTTTCCAGCTTCCTATAGAATTTCCTTTTTATAAAGGGACCTATGCAGCCAAAATGAATCAAGGCCTGTTGTAACCCTGCCTATCGCCCCTCACCACCAGGTCCGTGCAGGATGTGTTTGTCCTGAAGAATGTGAAGTTGTACGACAGCCCGGGGATCGTGGCGTCTCCGTCCAACCCGCCGGCCTCTATGGCCCTGCGGAGCCTGCAGGTGGAGGAGGGAGAGGAGAATGTTCTGGAAGCAGTCAGGACGCTGCTGAAACAGTGCGACAAGGTCCAGGTAAGAAGGTTGGGATTAGGGGAAACTTGGCACCGGTCAGAATCTGATTTGCATTTTGGTTCTTTTGATTGTGAACTGATTTTTAGGGAAGTATCTGCATGTGTTTTTGCGTATCTTGGCAGTAGTTTGTAATTTGTACCTGTAATCCGTGTATTTTGTGGCATGCAAATTATTATATCAGTTGAACCTGTATCCATGCAGTAATTTACTTCTGGGCTTCTGGGCATGTTTTTAACTCACTCAATATTATTGGTTATTAGTAGTTGTGCTGGCTCCAATTGTAGCTCCAATTTATTTTTCTTCCAGGTAATGCTCCAGTACAATGTACCAGACTTCAGGAACTCCTTGGAATTCATAACATTATTGGCCAAAAAACGTGGCTATCTGGTGAAAGGCGGAGTGGTTAACATGGAGCGATCAGCGACCGCGTTTCTGGATGATTGGACAGGGTGAGGGCTTATGATTTGTATTATTTCAAGGCTTATTTACGCACGAGGAAATGAGGACAATAACGCAAAGTCTTGACTATATTATGAAGACTTCTAATCCAACTCTGATCCTCACATGTCAACATGTATGCATGTAATGCGAAATAGAGGCACCGTGTCGTCTTTTAACATTGACTTATGGTCCCGATACTCTACAGGGCCAAGCTGAGTTACCACAGTAGGGTAGAGAACCTCAGCCTGCCCCCCTACCTCTCAGACACCATGGTTACTGAGAACAAGAAGGGCTGGAATCTCAACAAACTAAAAACTGGAAACGAGGCAACTCTTCATGGTATGTGTATTTGACTGAGCTTTCATGTAACTGTTGGCGGTCATTTTAACAATTAAATGCTTTCCAAAACTGCATTAAAACATTGTTCAATTGTATGTATAAGCTGGAATCATTGCCCTTTAAAACTGGGGAAGAACAGAGCTGGAAAAGATTTTAAAACATCTGTTGTGTCGCTAAACGTGTTCATAGGGTTATCGTTGGGGAAAAAATAACCCATGTCTGTTTGTATTTGTATTGCTGACAGTCTTGTCTCTCCACCAGGTGTTAAATTTCCCAACAAGGCCAGTAGCATAAGCTTGATTTCTAAAGGCCCCACCGCCGGCCTGTTGAATACTACAGATGTTCTTCAGAAGCCCGGCCCCTTACCGCAAGACGAAGACGAGGAGAAAGAGGTAACTTGATTGCAGAATCTTTTTTTGTTTACATTCTCCAATAGGGAGTGGGGCTTCAACACACTATATTGACCCTCACAGTTTTGTATATATGCCCATTTTAAAAATCTTTCTGGATCCCAGCAAGGAAATGAGGACACTAACGCAAGTCTTGATTTACTCATGAAGACTTCTAATCCAACTCTGATCCTGCTGGCAGGATGTATCAACGCTATCTGTGTCTAACCTGGTTCATGAAACTAAGTCCTTACTGCTCTTTCCAGGTGGAGGAGCTGAACGGGGAATCGGTGGAAAAAACCAAGGAACTACAGAAAACGTCCAGCAAAAGTATATTAATATCCTGTAATACCATTTCAGTTAAATTAAAGATTCCTTCAAAATGCTAATTTTGTTATTTGTTCTACAGGTAAACCCAACAAAGTCCGATTCCAGTCAGTTCCAGTTGATATCAGCCTCTCAACAGTCAAAACAGACGATGCCTATGACTTCAACACGGATTTTAAATGATCACCGGTTTCCGCTGAACCTCTCACTGCCCACCATGGAATTCTGTTTGCTGGACGTGGGTTATTTCAAGTCACTGAAATAACCCAGGTTGACTGGCCATTGACTGTCCTGTCATGTTTATTTTGTCAAATGTTTAGAGTTGATTTATAAACTCTTTGTGCAGATTGTGTATATAGCCTACATTTAATAAACAGACTTAAAAAAACAGACACTGCCTCATGGATCTCTGATTAAGTCTAACAAAACAACCTGACGCTACCTCAAACAGCACCCTTAGAAAAAATTAGTTGGAGCAAGGAATCGTCAAATAAATGAAACTAGTAACGGTGTCATATTTTATTGAAGCAAATATACAAAAGTATATAGGTACAACAGGACTAGCGAATGCTTCCAAGACTAAAAATGCTGGCAAACGGTATGTCAACCAATTCTGTGCAAATGTCATGTTGATGGAGGTGAGCTGGTTAGTGGTTTGCATATTTAAAACCCATATCAAATGACAACCTAGTGTTGCTTTTCAAAGCCATTAGGTAACAGTTTAAAAGGTGTCCATAAAGGCAGTTAACAGATTATCTCCCAGTTCAAGTTACAATTTTCCATTTCACCATGCTTAATGCTTTAGTTGAGCTGACTACTGCCAAAGGTACAAAATTGTATATTTGCGTTGATATTTAATATGTAAAAAATGTAACCACGGATATATTGGAGGTTAGATGCCCCAGAAAGTATGAGAATCACACCCCCTAAGGAAGTAAGATGTGTCGGGTGGTACCAGTACAGGACAAATGAAAAGCCAAGCCAACATGTGTAACAAACCTGCAAGGACGGCACTACTGCAATTCCCCCTTGTGTGAAATTGGTGCCAACTGATTAAAACGGCAATCTCATAGCTTGGTTGATTTGGTTACTCTAGAATACTGTGGAAAAAGTGGACTTTAATACGTAACCCTGCATTTTCCTTTACCTGCCAAATGGTCAAATCTAAGAGCCATTGGCTGATGGCAGGTGTTAATTTTGGACCCTGGTCACAGGCATTTGGTCAACTTTAATCCCATGTTGTGTCATTCTACACAAGCATAGGATTGATATAGCATGATAACAAAACAAAAAAAATCGCATCGGCTTTGTTTCATGTATAAAAATATTTGGAGACCCATTTAAAAAGTCTAAGGCTTTAGACAAGGATGCGAACACACTGCACAACTCAGAAAAGCACTCATTTAAAAACGTGGTGCGAAGTCAAGATTAGGAATGGGAGTTGGAATGGAAGGTGATGTATGTGACCGGGGGCCTCATTTACAAAGTGGACATACGCACAATACCTTAGGTCTGCTTCTTTCCTATGACATTAAATGATTACAACTGATGGCAGCAGGTTTGTTGATGTAACGCTGGTGTGTGTGTGTGTGTGTGTGTGTGTGTGTGTGTGTGTGTGTGTGTGTGTGTGTGTGTGTGTGTGTGTGTGTAACCCACTCACAGGCTATAGGTCAAACCATGTTA
>OMNO01003769.1:3313-16113 GCA_900303215.1 Trachyrincus scabrus | reverse complement strand
GTGTCAGGCCAAGTAATGATTAAATTCTGGATGGAGTTATTAACCATGTATGGTCAGTTATGGCCATCCACATGTGGCAACTCTTAATTGGTTGATTATGATTCATCAATGCATACGCGTGGTGTTCTAAATGAGGCCCCTGGCATGTATGAAGGGACAACTGACCATATAATGTGTAGCTTAATAGCATCACGCTTATTCCTGAGACGTCCACGGCCCCTCTGCTAGAGCAGGACTAGCTTAGCGGGCTACACATTCAGTCACTCTGCGTACCCCTCAGTGTTTCTCTCCCGAGTGTCTGCGCAGAAGACTGAACTTCCCCGTGGGGTCCGGGATGTACCACTTCTCCCAGATGTCAGAGTAGGCTGACTGCATTCCCCAGGGTTTGTAATGTCCGTTCCAGTGGAGGAGTTTCGCTGCCTTCACAAACTGGGCAGAGTACCGCTTGCCAGCCCCTGTGGAGCCTAAAGCATTTCACTATATTATATACACCATATAGAGCAGCAGTCAGTCTCCTGGCAATGGTGGCAATTGATTCATGTTGTTAAATAGTGTGATTAATAGTGTTTGCATATTTGAAGTGTACTTTAACTAGGATTTAACTACCCCAAGTGGAAAGTAGTAGGAGACTGGGGTGTAATATTTCATCACACTATGTGCGTGTTGCAGAGAGAGCATTTCATCTTTCATTCGGTAGATTTGTGATGGACAGCAACATTCGTCCATGTTGATCTTAATGTTCTGAATACAAAGTTCAGTTTGATTAAAATAAAGGAGGCCAGAGCAGTTGAGTACAGATTACTTGTAGTCTGGTGGCTGAAGTACTTACCCAGGTGCCTGACATGCCACATGGGGTCGATGGAGGAGTGATGTTTGTAGAAGACGATAAGCAGCGGAGGGGTGGTGATGCTGTCTGCCAACATGTTGCTGTACAGATCCTCCCTGGAAAAACCAACGCCATTCCATTCAGATGGACTACTAAACATTCTTTAGAATTACAAGCTGAAGCAATTACGTTTGCACAATTGCACAGTTGTGCGAAGCTTTTTCCACAAAAGCACAACTGTTGTACTGTCGTGTTGCATTTGTGTGCAACTGTGGCTGTGTTTGTTTTCAAACATAGTGCATTGATTTTATTTTATATGCATTTTATGAAGTAGCCAAATAAAGAAAATACTAAATGTGTTGCATTGACATATTCAGTGCAGGTTTGACTCGTTTAGTCTCAGACCACCTAAAGATGAGCCGGTTAATGCAATTCCCATCAAGGTATTTGGTGGACGACACTTTAACCCAAAGTGTTACTATAGAGTGCATACAAATACTTTAGCAAAATGAATACCATCCTCTACCAGCCGAGCTAGACAGGAGCACCAGTTAGACTCACTTAACATTGAGCTCCATCCAGTGTTCCAGCTGGCTGGAGATGTTCTGGTTCCTCCACTCGGTCAGGTTAGCGACGATCAGCCCCGGATTGAAGGAACACGTCTTGGCCCTCATCCCCAGTTTCTTGATGGCTTCCTTCTTGAAGTCCAGGAAGCCGATGTAGTTGTTCTGGTGGAACACACAAACTCAGTTCAGCGAGTGGAAGGATTGAAGAGCACATGAGGGGTTAACAGGCCGTTCGGTTCATCCTCCTCCACCAACCTGATTCCCAGCGCTGTGTACAATGCCCTTGGAAGAGGCTGAATCACAGTCATCTGAAAAGGCAGCTGCGTGTCCCGGTTTCAAGCTGGTTTCATAAAGCTCTTGGATGTCTCCTGAGGACAAAGATGCAGTTATTATGCACTATTAGTCACAGCTCTTTAGAAATCTCCTTCTCGATGGACTAATAATATTTCTGCATATAGTTCCAATCGGAGTATGACAGTCTGTAGTATGAAAACAAAGTAACGAGAGAAATAAAGAATAAATAAAGAATCAGTAACTGTTTTCTTACCTTGTACGATGACGTCATCGTCTAGATAAATGGCTTTCTCAGCTTCAGGTAAGTATAATGGCAGATAAAACCTAGCAAATGTTAACTGTGGGATAAAAGAACATTTGTTTTAAAAAAAAACAAAGTGGACTTAAGCAATTCCCAATCGCTTTAGTAAGATTAGACGGGCCGTCTTACCGGTTTCAGAGTTTCCAGTCTCTTGGGATCTTTGGATATCTTGCCGTTCAGGACATCAAGGTTGAAAACTGTTATCTTGTACTTGACATTGTTAAGCCTGGTCTTACTCAACCACTCCCTGCACACAGAGGAAAAGGAGTCACGCCAAGCCAAACATGTAAAGACTAATGACACATTTATGCCAATTTAAGACCTTTTCAAAACAATCGCTTTGTTTAAAGTGAAGATCTAGGTGGCCTTGTCGTGGCAGTACTGCACATTTGCGCATTGACTTACTTCAGATGATCCACGGTGTCGTTGAGGGCCACTATGTTGAAGACCACGTTGGCTCTGCTGTTCTGGTAAATGCTGTTTATTGCAGCCACCACGGCGCCCAGTCTGTCCTCAGAGGCCGTGACCACAACAGGAATCTCATCCCCTGTCCTTCTTGAGTCTTGTCTGACCCCAGGGGACACCTCGGACTCAAAGGGAAGGATCACACCAGATACTGCATCTAGGAAAAATAAATATCGAATCATCATCGATTTGATCGTTTGATCATCATTATTGACGAGAGGAATGTAGGCAGAAGACAGAATTAGCAGCAGGCACAATGAGCACACGGGTCCTACTGACAAACACATACCTGGGGTCTCTTTCCTTAAAAAGTCATTGAGACTTAAGAGATTTCGCTGGATTACAATCAAGAAGGCTACTGCCAGCAGCACAAGAATCACCACGTTAACTGAAAGAAGAAGAAGAAGACAAAAGCAACACGTTAACTGTGTAAAGTGAAGGAAGGCAGTATGTGGAGTTGTCTAAATGCTTCGTTTTAATGACACACATTGAGAATGAACCCACACGCATGTGTTTAATCGGCCATAATCCTAAATGAGAAGTTTAAATTAGATTATAATGCATTGTTTTGAACGTGGAAAAAAATGAAAGTTAAAAAAATAAGCAATTCTAACAAACTTACCTCTCCTCAATGTCATGATGAAAACCGTTCATTGGCCGTTAATCGCGATCAGTAAAATTAAATAAAAGTGCAAACATAATCCACAAAACAGTGGTTTACGTCGACTGTTTTGAAGCGTGGTGTGGTGACTGCATCGCGCATACAAACGGGCCAACAAAAGACCGTTTTTAAAATGTAATTAAATGTAAACTGGCCCACCTAAAAGTAAGATCTAGATTGTTTTACATGCTCCCAATCCGTTCGGCAAAAATATAAACAGACACACAAAAGCAAACACTGCCAAGTGCCAACTCAACCTCAGACTGAATGGCTTATTCCGATTCTGGCAGTAATAGATAGCTATATAATTGCCTGATCTAAAATATTATTTCATACCGCTATTGTATGTAGTATGAACACGATTTAATTCCGCATTAAGTATGTTCAGCTATTTTCCCCTATTTTTAAAATTCCTTAGAACCGTGTAAAAATGTATATTTGAAATACGCGAGTTGCTCTGGTATTAGGCAATCTATCAGACGACCCGAGTACTTGGACCATCCATCACAGACTTGTAGCTGAACGGCGCTGCTTCATCGCTAGTTTGTATCATGGGTTCTACAGCTGTTTAGTCAATCCGGATTGTTTAACCGTTTGCGAACTTGCGCAGTTGGTTGGGTTTTCGTTTCAGGTCCTGCAGAAATGTTATACGTAGCGTTTGGAAACCGGAAGTAAAATATATATTTTTTGCGAGAACTGTTATTATTATACTGCATTGCAATGTTTTCTAAATTCAACTCCATTCCGACACATATGGTACGTTTTCAAGTACTTCTGAATGATATATCTGCTTAAAATATCTAGATTTCCATGCCATGTTTGTTCGCTCGAATGAGTATCATACTTGCCATGCTTTTATGTCTCATTTTTGTTTAGCCAATACATACTCGTTGTACTATTTAGCTAATTACGCTTGTTATAGTAGTAGTAGTATTCATAAAGTATAGCTGTGTGCACTTCACTAATGTTCATAACATTCATATTATATTGTGATTGCCCGTTCTGCACCGTGCTCCATATGTGTTCATAACAGTTATTGTTCAAGGCTATATTTAATTTAACTGTGGACTACGTTTACTGCTGTGCTTGTTTCATACTGACTTGGTCTTTTTCATCTGTTTACAGGACTATAAAGGCCAGAAGTTGGCTGAGCAGATTTTCCAGGGAATAGTCCTAGTCTCTGCGGTAATAAAACCATGAGTATTATTAATATATATACATGATTTATGCATGTATTGTATGAGTTAACTCTAGTTAGTCTAACTAACTTATGGATTGTCTTCCAGGTGATCGGGTTCGTCTATGGTCTGATAATCGAACAGTTTGGCTGGACGGTATATATAGTCCTGGCTGGTTTTGCTATATCTTGCGTGGTAAGTTATTTTCCCTTGTCTATTCAAACATGGTCTCTTCAACCCCTAATTGAAGATGCAACATTGAACAAAACCAAATATACGTAAACCGACCAATACATTAAATGAAGAAGAACCCTAATTCTACATGCATTTCTTCCCCCTTTTAGCTGACCCTGCCTCCATGGCCAATGTACAGGAGGAACCCTCTGGCCTGGCAGCCAGCACTGCCAGAGAGCCCCGTAGAAACCGCTCAGAAACCAGAAACTCTCAAGAAGAAGAAACACAAGTAATCGGTTCCCCACCAGGGTGTTCCCAATACATTTGTTTTGGTGTGATTTTGTAAGGGATGATGTTTTGATTCACATTTGAATGGTGACTTTGTTACTTTGTGTTTGTCACTTGGTGATGAATTGTCTGTCTGTGAAAATGAGTAAAACCGTTGTGAAGAGGTTTGTGTAAATTCGTCTTAATTCAGTTAGATTTAGTTTGTATTAATATACAATACTTAAAGGTGCTGTAGGTACAATTTTAAGAGCTATACATTGAGTCTAATTTGTTAGAAATGCCATAGTCAGCTATTAGTGAGTGAAATGCTCTATGAGAATATCTGCTTTGAGTTGACTGCATCTGCCTCTGTATGAGACAATTTAGATATTAGACCATAATCATTTCTGACCAGAACAGATAATCTCTTCCCTGATTGGTTCAGGGAATCCATCTCGCCTGTCAATCACATTCACGCATACAGCCTCATAGCTCCACCACAGGTGCGTGAATGCAACACTTCTCAATTTACAACTCTCAAATCTTACCTACAGCAGCTTTAACACATGTATTCTAAAGATCCTAAATCATTGCACATTCAAACTGAAAAGCTCAGAATAACCCTGAAGTGGAAACTCATAGTATCCATTTCTTGGCCAGAATACAACTGTTTCTGATGGCTATAAAATGGTTACTGTTGATATTCTAGCAGGTGAGTTTTTCCTATCCAAACTAACGTGCTTAGTGTTAAAACTTGTATGTTTGGTCATTTTGGCCCACTGCCGCTTGGATGATGGAGGAAATGCATCTCAAAAAAATACATCAAGTGGTTATTGCTGCAAAAATGTCAGCATGTAAACGTGTTTAGTTGAATTTTTGAATATGAAAAAGGTAACAAATTCCTAACATTTATTTGAGACTGTTTAATGTAGATAACCACAGTACATCTACATTAACTTAACTTGTGTACAATATACAAAAGCAGTACAACCGTGATCTATGTCCTTCATGAAAAGGTACAGCATTCAGACAATAGCTTGCATTCCAGCTTGTAATTATAAACTTATAAACTTCATAATAGCACCTACTGCTGTAAGAACAAGTGCTGTACTAATAAAAAATAACCTCATAATCATTGCATAGTTATTATACTAAACATATCTCAGTATTTGTGCAAAAAATAATGATTAAAACAATTACACATATTTTACTATACAACTATACAATATCATCTAAGGTTGGGCATTAGATAGTTTTCTTTTTCATCCCTTGAAGGAAACGTCTTCAAAGAACTTCAGCTGCCTCACCATCACAGCATAGGTCTGGTATTTCTCCTCTCCCATTTGTTCGCAAAGGCACATCTGTGAGACAAAGGTTCAAATTGTGTTTTCACATTTTGCAAATCAGAGTTCTATAAGAAAAAAATAACTGGTATGAATAAATGTATTCTCCATTACGTTTTAAACAGTACACATGAAACAGAACAACCAATTCAACCCAATCTTAACACCCTATTACTTAATTTAAAGGCAAACTTCAAGAGATTGTAATTAAAACATTAACTTAAGTATGCTAATTAAAAGCAAGACTTTCTATAAGCCTTCCGTGTAAAAGGTTTACTGGCCGATGTGTCGTGTATCGTATTGGCTGTTTTTGCTTAGTTCGAGTCCCTACTTTTAGTTTGTCGTCGTCCTCCTCCTCCATGAGCTCCAGGACTTTGTCCAGCAGCTTGACCCCCAGGCCCTTCACCACATCCGTCCTCAGGCACTCGATGGCCCTCCGAATCTTTGCCGGCCCCGATGTGGAGCCTACAACAGGAAAAAGGTAAACTTAACTTTAAAAAATGTGCTGCGTAGATGCACAAGTCTAGTCTGGGTGTTGGGGTGTTTAAATCCCAGCTGGGTTCGAGCCCTGATGTACCTGATAATGTATCTAAAAAAAGATCAGTAGTAATAGTAACCAACATGTCATGAAAACATGGATCCTAACAGTAATATCACAAATGATATAACCTTCTTTACTACTAGTTCATTTAAAAGGCCTTTGTATAAAGTCTCACCTGGAGGTAGCTCCCTTCCTCTCTCCAACTGAAAGGTGTTAAGTTAGTTAGCATTAGCAATTGCCACTGTAGCCACAAAGTCTGATGGTGAGGCCATGCTAACCTCCTGACTTCTTTATTGTGTAGATCACTTTAGTTGTCTTGCATCCTTGCAGACATGTCCACTTCCCCCCATAGTGTATTGCAAATTAACTCTCCTGCCATGGCTGGCTTCAGCCACGGCCAATCCTTAACTCTCCACGATGGTCACTCCCCTCACCTTTGTTTTGTTAATATCAGACCTAAAATCCTTTGTTGTTATGGCCCACAATGTGAAAGTTTCCCAATAAGAATCACGTTGACCCATTGTCTCTCTGAAGATGCTGGGTGGATGCTACCTGTGTGCCTTCCCATGATCATGCTCCATTAAATCAAATACTTTGCTGTCAAGAAGTGTCCGACGAGGAATAACTTTTCAACACAACATACGTGAAGGCATGAGAATCATCAAAGCGTCCAGCTCACCCATCGGTAAATCGTTCAGCGGAAAGGTGGCTTGCTCCCGGGCCTTCCCGTGAAGCACCAGCGTGTCCCTGTACTTCCTGTTGAGTTTAAACTCTGGCAAGGCAGTGCTTCCAAATATGATGTCGCTAACGCCATCTCGGCCATCCATTCCTAATGTCTGGGTCATCATCTGAACCAGATCCTGCATGTCGGTAGATTCACTCTTCCTGCATAGAAGGAATGAAGGACGTTTATGATTAGTAAATGTGTTGGATCAGTGGTGGTTCCAATATTTTTTGGCCTGTGAACCCATTTTAAGGATGAACCACACCTACCAACATCTGGTCAAAGTAATATCAAAGTAACACTAAGTGATCAGTAGTACTTCACTCGTGGCTATGAATCATACAGCAGTCCGTTCATATACAGGGCCTTTTTATGAGACCTTTCAAACCGTATACAATATTAAAAAGCTGTAGAGAGCCAGGAGCTGTAACAAGGCTCATCCCTATGGTGTTGGGATGTACTGTATTCACTGCCCTCACCCTTCCCTGCGGTCTCCCTCTGAGTGCTCTGTTGAGCTGGTGGACGAGCTGCAGTCCTCCTCGTCTGACCGCCGTCCATGTAGCCGCTCGTTCTGTAGCAAAACACGCCTCGTTATCTACGACGGACGCAAGAACGCTGAGCTTCCGCATGCGCTCTACGCTTGAGCTTCGGTGTGTTTCGTTACAAAAGCCCTATTTGTCAGATATAATGTCAATCAAAGTCCCAATCAACACGTCATTAAAAGCTCTGCAGATGTCTACCTGACTGAGAGCTTCGCCAGACTCAGAAACAGATCTGCAAGCACGGACATCCTGGTGCTTGCTCTGGCAGGAAGTGACGTCATAAGATGCCCGTCTCACAGCATTAACTGCTGTGGAAGACAGAAACTAGAGTGAGCGAAAGAGAATACACCTCTGGAAGAATGTATCAGATCAGGTTAATTGTTCTATCATCCCAAGCAAAGGAATAGTATGATAAAACGAGTCATTGAAAACTAGTAACTGGCTCAATTATTTAGCCTTAACGTCATACGCTTTAGGAGGTTTGATCTCATTTATCAAGGTTGTATTTTTTCCGCTGGGTTTTCCATTATTTACCTCGGCTACCTGCCAACACTTTCCTGCTCTCTACCTGGGGCAGACACTTGACTAACTGTTTTAGTTTTTCTTTACGTTCTTCTTTATGGACAAAAGGAGACAAAAGTGATGTATTCACCTGGCTGGATGGCCTGTTCTTGGGACTGCCTCAGCCTCCTTCTCTCTCTAGCAGACAGAGGACGCTCCTAAAAGACAAAATGTAAAATATTATACGTATATAATAATATATTTATCATATCCAACATCCGGTGGTCCCCCACTCTGTCATTTTAAAGGCCCTTCTTACCTGTGGAAGTGGTAGTAGTCCATCATTGAAGGGACTAATGGATGAAGACGAGGAGGTAGCCGTGGTGGCTCTCTTCGACTCTGTGCTGACCCTGCTCCTCTTCCTCCGGTCCCTAGCCAGGGCTTCAGCTGGAGGTGGGGGCAGCGGCCTAGCAGAGGCCACCCTGGACTAATGGGTGCCAATGAGGAAACAAAGAGGATACATATATATATATATATTATATTTAGGCTAACAAGTATATTGCCACAAAGTATTTTAAGCTATTGAAGATGATACTTAATGCGATGTTTAATAATTCATAGATGCTATCTTGTGTGACATTTGACAGAATCGAAGGCGTTTTCATTTGAAAAGCGTTGCATTGCATGTCAGTTGCACTTGGAATATCACATGGAACATGTACAGCTTTGGTGGATTTTTCAGTGATCACCTGTTTTCTTGGACACTTCTAATTCGATCAAGTGTCAAATAGTTACTTTGGAAATGTTTTTCCTTTTTAGTTCAAAGCTTGGACGCGCACGCATAGTGTCACGGGGGCTGTGTTGTGACGCACCAGGGTGAGTCATCGTACCTTGAGCTTATCCGCTAGCGTGTGTCCAGCTTCCCGCTGTCTGTGCTGCTGGGACATGGACGGCTCCATGGAGAAGCTAGGGGCAGTGAGTCCCGGAGACGCCAGGCCGCCAAACATCGATACTCGATGTGAGGATGGGCTCTTGTCTTCGTGCGGTTCCTAAAGAAACACAATTACTTTGATGTTTGTTTTCCTTACTTTGGTAAACACTAAAATCTTAAAAATATTCAAATATTGTGTTTAAACGCAAGTACAATATTCCTAACTCTCACCGGAGCTGTAACGGCAGAAAATGGCTCCAGTAGTTTCTCGGTGGATTCTAGGATCTCCTATAGCAGCAGAAGTAAGTTGAATTTAGTCGAACGGAGATCAGTCATTCATACACACGGTTCAAACTAACCGGTATCCATCACTCACTTGGCCATTGGAGGGATTATCTTCAGGTGCAGCTCCTACGAGGAGGACCATGGTGTCACGTCCAGCAGCATCCGGCTTCACCGCCGACGCTTCCTTTTCATTCACTTCCAAACGAGCTTCCTCTGCAGAGCTCTGTTCAGGGACATCGACGGCAACGGCGCTCAGAGTAGCGGTCAGATCCAGCTCTGGGTTCTCCCTCGCGGCCTCTCTCAGTAACTCCATGGTATCGTCCTTGTCATCTGCACCCGGCGGCGGCTGCTTCGCTACTAGCTTATCCGTCGGGGATTTCACAGCTTGCAAATGGCCGGGCGACCTCCTCCTCCTCTCCTCCCCTCCTCCTCCTCCTCCGCTGCTCCCATCACCCGGCACGTCGCGAGGGGACGGGTGCGGAGGGAGAGGCCCCCGGGACGGATCTGGTTTCCTCTTGTGCTTGCGGTCCCTGGAGGCCGAGGCGGTGACGGGTTGCGTTGTGTCTGGGGAGCGGGACACCGCAGACGGGGGCCGCTGGGACGGGCTCTCCGCCGGCTCCTCCCCTCCCGCCGGCTGCTGTGGCTGGATATCAATATTGATGCCGCTGATGGTCGCCATGGAGACTATGCTGGCTTTAAGGGTGTCGGGTGAAGGGGACTTTGGTGCGGGAGCAGCCACATCACCGTTCTGACCTTTGTGCTGTGGTGCGCTGTCTCTCTGGGGACAGCAGGGGGGGGCATTTGTGTTCATTGATAAGAAAATAAAACGTATGTACTGATATCACAAAGGCTTATTCAAGCATGCTACCTTAAAATAATATCTGTGTAATATAATAAGAGTGAATTCTACTCCTTAATATCTGTGTAATATAATAAGAGTCAATTCTATTCATTATCAATTAACTATGTACATACATGAACCCTCCCCTGGGAGAATGTGCAGTATTATCAGTGTGTCAGTATTAGAGTATCCCTGCTGTGCTCACCCTTCGGGGCTTGGCGAGGGGCGGGGCCGGGGGGCTCTGTGGTTGTCTCTTGGGGTTTGGCGCAGACACGGCACTGCTGCCACTGTTGTCACCGGCGGCATCCGCAGCTTTCTTTCTCGACTTGGCGGTTTTCCTGGTGTGGCACAAAACAAACAAGATCTATGATCGTCCCCCCCAAGGGCCAGCGGTTCATTACAGCAGAGAAAAAAGAGAAAAAAAGAGCGTTAGAAGAAAGAAAAATGTAATAGAAACTAGAGGAAAGAAAATGTTTTAACATTGTTTACAGAGAAAAGGCTGAAATTGATTAGTGAGGAGAAATAATAATAATAGAGAGAGAGAGATACATGGCTGATAGAATCTGTTTAAAATCAGGAGGGGGTTAAAAAAGGAAAGAGAATGAGTCCGGGTTGGGGAGACTAGATTCCAGGGCAACCTACTCCTTGGTAGCCTCCAGGAACATGGCGATCTGCCGTTTGATGTACGGCTGTCTGAGTATGAGTTTCACATCGGGCCGCTCCTCCGGCCTCTTGCACAGCATGCTCTTGATCAGCTCGCCCAGCAGGGGGTCATACTTGCCCGGCATCTGAGGCAACTGCCAGGGACATCCGAAGGGAAACAATTAAAAATGTATGGTCAAACCGATGACATGTTGCGTTTCACTTTTAACCTGCCGTTATTCATTTACTTCAAAGCCCGTGGAGAAGCGGGAGGAGGGAATAAAAGCGAGAGAAAGGGAAAACATTTCTAAACTATTGGACACGGTTTCTTGGAAGTGTCTCAAGAAACAGGCGATCATCAACCAAAACATCCAAGAAAGCTGAAAATACTATCACACATTATTTACCTTTCCTTGTACGATGCGGTAAACCAGCGAGTTCATATCCTTTGCATTGAAGGCGTGCTTCAGTGTCGACATTTCATACACACAGCATCCCAGCGCCCATACATCTGACTGGAAACATAAACACAAGCGTATTGTATGATGAGACAATGGTGCTGCTTTTGTACCAAAAGACAAATGCATCCGTAAATATAAATAACAACAACAATACAAAATGTGGGGATCCATTCAAGAGGAACAGTGATGCACCCAGCAAATTGTCGTCCCCGGCAGTAAACAGACAGTCCCGACTACCTTGTGGTTGTAGGGTTTATTGGAGAACAGTTCGGGGCTCATGTAGTACGGCGTTCCTATGAGGGTGCTCGCCATGTCGTTCTGGTTCTCCAGGACCCTCGCGATGCCAAGGTCTCCCACCTTGATGATGTTGGTCTTTGTCAGGAAGATGTTCTGTGTCTTGAGGTCCCGGTGTAGGATGTGCCTCTCATGCAGATACTGTCAAATCAGATATTAGATGTGTGAACATAGTTAGAGGGAAAATATCGTATTTTACTGCTTTTTTGTGTGTTTATAATTTACTAGAAAAGCAGGGGTGTGTCCAGGCTAATTTAGTCGGGGTGGCCCAGGGCTGAGTATGATTTTTTCGTGCAATAGTCTCAAAAGTGCAAAAGTACTTTGCTGTAGTGTTTGTTGTCCAAGATACGGCCAGTCTTATGCCTAAATATTCAAATTAGGAGTGTCCCCTACTAAGATTTTTTTTATCAGGGTTTCCCACAGCTGTCTATAGGCGAGGCGCAGCACCTCCGCTAAATGACCGACCACCTCTACAAACAAATTAACTATTCACAATATGACGACATGTGCATGTCCGTTGATGTCAGCATCTGCATTCAATTTGACAGAAAATATAGGCTATTAGCCTAATATACTATAGGCTATATATTACACCATAATTAATATAGGCCTAAGATATCTATGAAATCAAACAGTGGCTCCGTTCTGTCTGATTACGCACAGTATTCAGATCCGATCATAACAAAACTCCCATCGATAAAGAGAATGGAGAAGCGCTTGACTGATTAAAAATTTAGCACACAGCAAGTTGCACACAGAAGATGAGTCAATCCCCCAACCCCACAAAAAAAAACATTGTATAACTTACAGGCTTTTCCTTCTAGAAGCATGTTGTAATTGGTATCACTCATTTATTGGTGGTCACCTCTAGTTCAAATCCTATAAACTTCTGGATTTAGTATGGGTCAATCACATTTTTTTTGGGGGGGGGGGGGGGGGGAAGGCCCCCCCACCCCCCCCCCC
>OMNO01003698.1:6503-13817 GCA_900303215.1 Trachyrincus scabrus | reverse complement strand
CCCCCCCCCCCCCGCACCTTGTCCATCACTGTTACAACAGCCTCACGTTCCTTGGCCCCTTTGACTCCCGGTGCCAGAGTGGGTGTCCAGCTGGAGCTCATTCACTCTCCCAAGCCTGTAATTATTTCCAGGGCTGCAGCACACTCCTCTTTTGAGGACTTCCCATCCTCCATCCTCTCTCTCTGCGTCCTGGTTCTCATTTTCTTCACATTATTCAGCAGCGGAAGCCATTTCCTTTTCCCCTGACCCATCGGATGTCCTCGGCTGCTTGTCGTCTGACATCACAGCGCCTAGAATTCAATTTGCAGACATCAGAGCCCTGATGGAGGTGTTTGCAGATCCTGTGTGAGGTTATCCAGAGAGCGTTTCCTAAGCGAGGAGTGGTTTTGTGTGGAGAGAGAGAGAGATACGCTTACATTTCACACCACTTATCCCTGAGAGGGTTTTGAGAGTCATTATACATTAAAGTAATATAAATGCAATGTATTTGGTACAAACTATAGTAAACAAAAAGGATTTCTATCCACATTAAATGGGAAATATTAGATTGCAACAATGGCAAATGAAAAACTGAAAATAATAACACCAAGAAGAAAAATTGTATTCCATTAGAATCTGAATGTACTTCTTCTAATATTACAGTTAAATATGTTATTTAATCATATACATTATACAACAACATATGACATACGGTTCATGAAAATCCCAACTTCAAAACAAAATGTTATTTTTGACTTCGTCGAACACAGCACTGTGTAGACTTCATTTTCAACCATCTAACTGTGAGTCATCATATGACGACACAGATGTCAATAACATAATGCATTTACTGCCATCCATTTAGCATGCGCTGGTACCAGTGAGAGGAGGGTAGTGCATCCCAATACGATTTGGGTGTTTGAGGAATTCAGGAGAGAGCTTCCCGGATACAATGAGTCATGGGTTGTTGGGGTGATGGGGAGGTTGGTGGGGGAAGTAGTAATCTAAATGTTTTTATCTAAATGCATTGGTGGTTACTACTTGTGTGTGTCTGTGTGTGTGTGTGTTGTCTGTGACTCTGTGCACATTTAAAGCATTGAATACTGGCATCAAAAGATTGTGCTGTCAATTGTGTATTGAGTATTTTATTGTCGTGTTAGTTCAAGGATTCAGATCTGTGTCTTTGCACACACAGTCGGCCTTGCCAACCTCGACTCTGAACGGATATAATGAGGATATAACTCTCACTCACTGGGTGTACAGGGAGTGACTGAGGTGTCCCACACTCCCGCAGTACAGCCCACAGAATGTCTCGGGGAACACAAGGCTACTCCAGACCTACTAAGCACATGTACACTGGATTGGCAAACTCCCATGGACGTGTAAAAACAAGCAACAATATAACTACATAATATACTTCCCTGCAAGGTAACCACAGTACTTTTCGAACGGTACTTTGTAATTGTAATTTGTAAATTGTCACAGAGCTCCACTGTAAGGCGAGCATAGTCATGTAATTTTGTATGTTAGTTTTTTTTTTTACTTGAATGAATACATCAACCAATTTCACCCCTTATAGGTGGATCCCATTCATATTCCTACTAGTAGCACAGCCTTCTGAAGTCAGTTGGGACGACACCCAGCCCTCATTTAATGCACACTCCCTGCTATCGGGGGTGCTGTCATTGTCTTTTTTACACAAAAACAATACAAAATTCTGCATGACTGTTGTTTGAGGACAATCACTATGGACTGGGTTTCTGGGAAGTAACTACCCTCAAACCCGATCATTTTCATCAGCTGTGCTCCCTGTGACACACTGGAGCGTGTTGATGTGCACGTTGCTCGGGTGTTGCTCCACCACTATCATTAGTGGTCAGCGTTTCCCAGAAACCCGCGGCTACGGAATGCAGAGATTGCGGTGGCAGTGGTAGTTGTGTAGTTTTGGTGGAGGCGGCAGTGGTGGTGGCGGTGGTGCTGGTGGTGGTGGCTCACGCTTTCCACAACTCAGGTAATAGCTATGGATCGCTTTGTAATCATCTATCTTTGTTCTGGGTTCTTACTTGGCTGGCTGTTGCGGTAGGGCTGGCTGCTGTGGGCGTACGCACACAGCAGCAATACAGACCACTGGACAGTTTGTATTCCAGTCCCATTCAAACCTGGAGTCAGGTTGAATGGAAATCATAAACGATAAATAAGGGAAACCTGATTACATATGATGGGCACGACGGAGGATGTGTGTCCAATCTGCGCTGGTCAACACCCGGGGGTCGCAACTTTGCAGTAGCCGCAATTGAACTGGTTTATGTTAGATGCTTTAGAGTAGGTGCTGGAACAACACAGGTGACCCAGAAATCAGAATGGAGATTGAGCAAGAGAACTATGAATAACTCGGATCATTATGGAAGGAGAGAGGTGCAAACATGTTGAGGCATCTAAAATTCCCTGCCAAAATATTATGATTATCATCTCAAAAGAGAGAGAAAAAAAATGTAATGAAGGGGGCACGGGGTGCAGGGAAGGTTTCATTTCGACAGATTTATGGAGGTCCATGCACTGCACTGTACTGTATGTGCACCAGCAGGGCTGCTTTTATTTACATAGGCGACTGATTCACATCTTGGCAACTTTTCCTGAAAATGCCTGAAACATTTCATTATCTTTTTTTCCCCCCAGAACTGGCAAGCAGATAGAATGTAAAGTGACAAAAGCACTCAAACACAAAGGAGAAGCGAACGAGAGAGAGTGAAGCAAGGCTCAGTTTAAATTACAAGGGATATGGCAACGCGGGCACTGGATATTGATTTTGTGAACCCACAGAATATCTACTTGAGCCTTTAACTCCAAATGATCTTTATTAAATATTAATGCCGTTGGTTTAGGGTTTAGACATATAATCCTGAATTATAATCCGTCTGGGCGCTGCCTGCTCAGGCACAACTGTTGTCTTTCTCTATTCCTATTTCTATTCTTTCTTTTCCTATTTCTATAAGACGTGGGCTGAGCTGGTGGCTGGCCACCTGGAATCAGCTTCAACCCTTTCATTAGGACTTGAATTGAATTCCACCGATGCAGCAAGGTGGCTATTCTTTCATGAGAACACCTGCATCACCTGCAGCCACAACCAGCGAATAGACACGCACCTTTTCTTACTTTAGTGCTCTTTAGCCAGTCCCTGAAAACAACATCTGTTCCTGAGGTTGCACCACACTACTGCTGCTGGCCTGGGTGGAGACAGGACAAAAATGTAATTTACATTTAGAAACTGGAAACTTTTTTACTTTGCTTCACTCTACGCACTTTTATTTCAATGATAAATGTTTTAGAGATTAAACAATGTGCACATTATACATGACTTCTTAGTTCAGATCTCAAAAAAGCTGTCCTCTGACATTTCATGTGCTTCATCTAGACTATAGGATTGTGGCTAGACCTTGAGTGAATGACATTTACTGATTCCTCTTTTAGAAATGTTGCACTATGCAAGCAAAACTGATATCCCCCCCCTGCTTACATTCATTTCATAACACGGTTACAAAAATCTGGAATTCTATTGGATGCACGACTGTATGTCTGCCATGGACGTCTGCAACCATGCCAGAGATGTGCTATAGCAATGAAAATGTGTAATAGTTTTGCCATGTTGCAAAAAGGTCCTCTGTGTTCCATACGGTTGAATGGCTGTTTATGTAGCTTCAGCCTCAGTCATGTCAAGGCTTGGTCATGTCTCTCTGTCTGCTAACAATGGACCGAAGCTGTTCAAACTATTCTGAACGTCAGCATGTCTGTTGAAGTTGTCGATGTGGGAGGTTTGCAGAACATCTTCAGCACCGCCAACTTCAACGTCTGCCAAACTCACTTCAAACGTAGGGTTTTATTTTTATGATGCATGGCACACAGGCATAGCGTTAAATAAGAAAAAGAAGAGGCGAAAATGGAATTGTCTAGTCAACCATGTCTAGTAGGCATGTAGTAGCACTATCGAAACTACTGTCTGATTGATAGGGAGTTGGCTCGTGTAATGGGTGCACCATAAAGTGTGTTAATGCAAGACGTGAATATGTAGGCATGTCTTAACAGTGTTAGGAATGAGAAGTCTGGATCTTAGGTGAACCACTAGTTTAAAATGGCCACCAATTATGAGATGAATACGATGCTAACATCTGAGTCGGTTTCTTTCTTATTGTCAAGACAACTCTGTGTTTTATCTGCTCCTATCTCATTCGGCTGCAGCTGTTGACCCCATGCTCTATCGAGAGCCCTTGGTGGTTGAATATTTAGGCCAAATAGAGAGACCACGTTCTAGTGTTCATTACTAACCGACCTACCTAACCTAATACCGAGTCAAGATGATTATCTCCAAACGTTTCTCCACAACAATAACATTTCCCCTCTATTATTAACCTTGGAGTCACATTCACACTCCACGCGGTCCAGATAGTCCAGTCGGTGGACTCCGGGGTTATTTAAGAATAACAACGGCGAAGACAACACTGCAATCATATCCACCACTGAGGACCACAGGGGCTGCTGGGCTCCATGCCTGGCAGACACAGAGAAAGGGGAGGTGGAGGACACTTGGACCGTGGATCACTCTGCTGTACCAGATTTGTCATGCCCCCCCAGCCCCCACCCCACTCTCTCACCGCAGAACTAAATACTGCATCCATCAACGGGGAGTTTAGAGCCAGTTTAGAATTGTCATCGTTTTGATTGCCGAGCCAGAATCAGGATGGAGAGCCGAGAGGAGATATTTCACTCTGCTGAATTGCCACAATAAATTCTGCGTTAATGTGCAGTCAACGTCCTCTGCGTCCTGCTGTCTTGTTTTAGTTTTTTTTTTTTTTCTGGAGCGGCCTCCTCAACTAAACTGTAATATGTTACCGTTTCTGATCATCTGTTTTAGTCAGAGACACACAGACCGTCTTTTCCTTTTTATCACCCACTCACGGATTCCATGAAATGGGAAGGGACGTTGCTGAGTATTTGTGAGTCCCATAGGAGCTCACGGTACCGTTTATGAAATACCGGGAATCTAAACAGCATGTCCTTGAGAGATTTAAAAAAAGGGCCCGCTTAAAAGGTCTTGGAATTACAGTGTTACATGAAACACCTGGGATAGGAGGTGTCCACCCAATAAACCCAATGACATTTCCACTCGCACGCAAACCACTTCCCTTTTATTCCGTCAAACGTCCCACGGGCAGGCTTTTTTACATAAGCCACCGACTTGGTTTGATGAGGAAATGGAAAATGGAAGCTGTAGATCTTGTCCACGTCGGTGATTTAGAGTTGAAGTGTGTCGCTTGATTGTCAGACTTTGTAATCTTAGTGCCTGCCTTCTTATACAGCAGCATGTCTTTTGTCTCCGATGCAGAATTAAATTAGACAGATAGCGGTGACTTGGAAGAACATCTTGGTAGAAGATTGGGTTGAAGAAGTTTGAAGAAAAAAACTGAATACTAAACCGTCGGGCTTAGTATTTAACTTTTTTTTGCTTTTAGTATCATACACAAATAAATTTAAAAAATTAATCTTGGTTTTGCAGACGGTTGAGGCATGTGAATGAGCATTCTGAGCTACATAACAAAGCTGAAATGGCTAAATCCCTGCATGGAGCTGCAGGATGAGTTATGCATCGAATACGTTACACATGGATAACATATGAATGCACATGTTTTACACGAGCGCTCACTGAGTAAACTAAACTGATAACATGTTCATTAGCAGGGTTTCACTTTCAACTAGACAGACAAAGGATTCCTTGTTGTCTTTTGGTCAAAATGACCACAGCGATCATTACAATTATACATGTATTATCATCATCGTTGATGTAAAGTAGCTGTTCATCTTGGCTGTCTAGAACCCAGTCTAATCATTTCAGTTGAATCTGTGCAGTGCACACATAAATCTATGAAACGTCACGGATTAATAATTGATTTACCTTATTTACAATCAAATAAATACATGATTAGTAGAAGTGTACAAGTGAGAGACTTTATTAATTAAAAAATAATATATGACTTGTAAATGTCATATATTCCTCCCTGTCAATGTAGCTTGCTTCTATTCCAGTTTTAGCAATTATTTTCATCCATGTTGAATTTTTATCTGGATTAGTTTAAAACCTGCACACTTTGATATGTAAAACAGGCGAGCATGTATGCAAACATGCCCACAAATATTTCATATGGATATAAACAAATAATGTATCTCAACAAATCCATTGCACTTATAACCTCTGTTAACATATCTCTATCGACCACATGTTGCAAAGTTAAATAAATTAAAATCACATCAGGAAAAAAATATGCTCCAAACATCTGCAGCGTTGGGATCTGACCCCATTTTACATTTGTACCATTTTCATCCCTGGAGCGTGTAGCAGTCATTTCTGTTTATTTTGACTTAACATTTGGCTCTCGTTCTCCAGTGTTAATTGACCACTGTGGACCGTGCTGAATTAACATAAGTGAACCTTGACATCGTGCCTGCGTGTCCACAACAGATTGCATCTCCATCGCCAAGCTAAATATATGATATGGGAGGATTTTTTGATATGGACATTGTTCGCTTCAGTTCAAACCCAGTTAACCCAACCTCTTAGAACAAGGAGTGCGTATGAAATTCAGAACTTTCACAGCATGTACCTGGTATTGCCGAATGGCATGCTGCACATGAATATCACAGGCCAAAGAGAGAGAGAGAGAGAGAAAAAAACAGATTCACCACTTACCATTGTGGATTATGGGCGAGTCTGTGCAAATATCTAAATGTCAACCACGCATAAACACTTTCCAATTAGACCTCAGGCTGGAAGCAGCTGGAGGGGTCAGCCTTTCACATCCCTGTGGCCCTGGAGACGGGCTGTCCCAGTGACACGCAAAACAGACACGCGGACACACGTGTGTGTGTGTGTGTGTAGGTGTGTTTGTGTGTGCGTAATATGTTGATGTACTGCAGACAAATATGCACACACCGAAAGAAAAAAAAACCCACACAAAAATTTCTTGAAGGATTGATGTTGTTTTATAGAAATTGGTCATATAAGAAAAATAAGAGATGAGATATAAATTAATTAAAGCCATTCACTTGGATAAAATGGAAATATGTTGTCGGTTGTCAATGTGAAGGATAAACAAATCGAAACAGTGTTAATCTGTCACACATCTATGTTCTTTCCCATGTTGGTTGGGTTGGTTGAGGACGGCAGCATGCCTGAGTGACATGCCTGTGTTTCATGGCTGTGTTGTCATGGGTATATATATATGTGTGTGTGTGTGTGTGTGTGTCATCAGTACTCTACTGTTGCTCAGCTCATGTCATTATCCAAAC
>OMNO01003583.1:1243-17363 GCA_900303215.1 Trachyrincus scabrus | reverse complement strand
TTATAAATGTACAATTTACATAATGTTGCCTCCTGATGTTGAGAGGGGGTAGCGAATGTCATTCTGGGTAACGTAGGAAAATAGCACACTGGAGCAGATCACGGGAAGCCTGACACGACAGCCAGTGACAAATTGCAAATAACGATAAGGTACAATATTACACATATCGGAAAAATATGACCTGAGGTGCATTGTACATCACCAATAGCCGTTTTATAATGATGTTAAAGTCACACTGTGTATTCAGCTGAATATGCAAGTTGACTAAATAGGGTTACCTGTTGAGTGATGGTGTTCCATGGACTCTGCTGTAGCCTAGTCCTGTAGTTAGGATGGACTATGTCCCACACTTGATCCAAACACAGGCTCCTGCCTTCTGACAAGAGTTTACATATACAGAGAACAGACTTACTGGCTACACAGAGACATCCAAACATTTTCTCTTTATCACAGATATTTTAGTGCTTGACCCACAATATTAGAGCTAATTACTGATTGCAAGGGGTTTTGAGTAACATACTTGCATACTATAAGCATATATAGCATACAGACAAGAGGAAATCAAAAAGTACTCTCTCTCTCTCTCTAACACACAAGCATACAAACACCTACCTAAATCAAAAACTCTGAAATACAGCACAGGCATTCCAAAGCTACAGCTGAACAGTACATGATATTCGTACTGAAGCACCGCGCCACCGATGTTGGATTGCACACACGCCTCATCATCGTCGTTTTTAACCTCCCTTGTGTTCACAACACTTGATACATGTCCAGCAGACTCCTGTCCAAAACATGTAAATAATGAACATAATAAAACTATATTTATTTATGTATTTTATATATATATATATATATATAAACCCACCTCCTCAACTTCCACAGTGGGTTTGGGATCTGCCTGCTCTGGGTCCAGATCCACAGCAGCATTGTTGATGGTTATTGTAACACATCTCACAGAGGTCTTCTTCAAGTAGCCTTCCTCAGAGTGCTAAACACAGACAAAACCATATCACAGATGCACAACACAAGTAAAGATAGTCAACACACTGTGTTTAATGTTTTTCAATTTTCTAGAATTCATTTTGGAAAATTAAATACATATTTTGGTTATCATGTATTTTGTTTCCTCCTGTGCAGAATTGTTTGCAAATGGTTGCAAACAAGGACTCCATGGAGAGAAATTGCAATACCGGTAGGCTAGCGTATTCACGGTGAGACATAGGCTATTAGGCAAATAAGTCAGTTCGGACTCCAAAAATATGTGTGAGACTCATTCCCTTGTTCCATTTAAAGGAAGCCTAAACATTCTGGAAATCACTATACGTTTTAACACAGATGTGGCCGCCTGTTTTTAATGTTATCCTACTTCCAAAGTATTGGATACGAGTGTTGTTGTTCCCATTGACCTGCAACTGCTCCCAGCTCCAGCCATCTGCCAGGCTGTCGGAATGCTTCAGGAAAAGCTTACAGCATAGGCGGAAGTATTTCTCGTCAAAGGAACAGCTCCTCATATCTGAAGTAAAGACATTTGATAGAAATAGTGAAGGAGGAATGTGTGAACATTGCTAAATTACAACAAGGTTGTAATTATCATTTATTATACATTCAAATGAGATCCAGCGTGGTTCCTTTGGCGGGCAGTACTTTGAAAGCATCCAGGTTGAACATGCGTGACTTTCTCTCAACTGATGGTGGCGGTGTTGAAACACAAAGCAACATACATCGTTGAAAAAGACCCAACCTGATCCCAACCTCGTTAAACCGTAAAGATTGACGCTTTATAGACTGCAATCGAATATTATTATGTCCCGGCTGGATAAAACACCGTTTAAGTACCAGAATGCTGGTACAAATTAATATTTTGTCGCTGGAAACGGCCGGTAAACGGAACTAAAACCTCCCATTATGTTAACGGAACGACGTCATAGCCAATATGCAAACCATGTTTTACCTACTTTTTCAGATTATGAACGGATATTTGAAGAAGCCCATGGTCCGCATGGATAAGCATTTATTTAACATAGCCTACGATACTAGGTCTGGCCACTTTTGTTTTGGTCATCTTCTTCTCTGACGTTTATTTAATTTAAGAACCTGCAATTTGTCGCATTACCGCCACCAACTGGACTGGAGTGTTGACAGTCTGAGGAGATTTTGCAGCAAAAATTGTGAATATTAAATAATAATATTAATAATAATATTAAATATATATATATATATTTATTATATTATTATAAAGTGAATAATAATCTGAACTTCCAAACCAATGGCTTCAAACCAGTATTTCATGCAAAATATCTTCTGCATGATGATGATCAACCAGACCTTATACTTTCCAATGCTGATGAACAATCACAACAAATTTGTTTACATTGTTTCCTTCAATCTACTGTCAGGCTATGACTATTGCTATTAAATCAGTTGTGTATGAAGACAAATTATCTGTTATTCTCTTCTTGATGGAAACATTGAGTTCTTTTAATTTAAACTGCTTCATCTACACGTCCAGAAACAAGATATTTGGATCCATCTGTAAATATGAATAGTTTATCAAAATCTTTTGATGCATGTGTTTTGAACTAAAACCCATGTGGCCACTTGACTAGATGTTTGTTTAACTTCTTTATAGTAAACCAAGATCTATGGTTGGCATTGGAAACAGCCAGACAGGTAGCTGGATACAACAGAACTATATGGACAATTGTGCAGTCCTAACATTTCTGCCTTTACATACATTCCCTATCCATCCAAAGCTTCTTATATTGGATTTATGATGCTCCCATGCATTCCTTTAGCATGCCTTAGTTGTGTGGTAACCACTATGCCTCTGCAGACTGATCCAATACGACACCATTAGCTTAACTCTTCTTAATCTCAAAGACATTCCTCCCATCTCTACCGGCATTGCTGACATTGGAGATGTTTTAAATGAACCTCTGCAAATCCTAAGAGCCTGTGCTTGTTCTTTGTCTAGTTTCTTCAGATAGTTATTTGCTGCTGACATGTAAGTGCTTCTTCTTCTTTTTTCGGTGCTTGGCATCCAATGCTTTTTGGTTTGCCTCAAATGACAAATCACATGATCAGAGAAATGACAAATCAGGTGATCAGAGAAATGACAAATCACATGATCAGAGAAATGACAAATCAGGTGATCAGAAAAATGACAAATCACATGATCTGAGAAATCCAAGCCCCAGCCCCTGGATTCTTACCAAAGCTGCTCATTCACTAATGTCTGTTTACTATAGCTGTAGTAGTTGCTGAAGTAGTTGTGATGGATTCTATCACACTAAGAATGTAGCAATGATAATGTTAAAGGGACTAAACATATACACAATTTTATTTGATTCAAGCAAATGTTAAGTTTCCAAGTTGAAAAACAATCAACAAGAAAATCTTCAGAACGACTGTGTCTAGGATTTTATCTGACAGCTCCGTACCAAAGACGAGGACCCAATTTATTCACTTGTTCATACTCTTTCATAACACAAACCTCAAGACAAAAAAGCAATAACACAATTCATAAATCATACTTTTTTCCTTACAGCATTTACACATTAAAAAACAAAGCAAGTACCACAGAAGGAATGCATCTGTAAAAAACAAAACACATCAATGACAAGATTGAACAAAACGCAAGGGGATGAATTCTCAATTGTCAATAGAATCACAACAGAGAGAAGCATTGGTGCTTCCCTGGAGGGACTGGACAAGAGCCTTGGTACAAGAGAAGCATTAAAGACATACATGTGTAATTTTGACTCCTTGCCACTACCAGAGATTTCCTGTCTTCATCAAAGTGTGTGTTCTTAAGTGAATTGTATACTGTGTTAGCGCTGACCAACACACTGCAAAGAGCACTAGAGAGAATCGGAGCTCATGCCAGTTGGACGTTGTTCTAGACAACTGGTACATCCACCATCAATTTCTGCATATCTGGAGAATCCCTAACACCCATCAACATTTATTCTCATGCCTGACGATTGAGGCTGACAGACTTATAGAGCCTACAGACGACACGACACTGTAAAAGTCGTCAGATCGCAGTACTGTTCACAATACACAATCAGGTATCGTGAAGTCATTGTGGTGTGCACACTGCATTACATGACATTGCGGCAAAAAAGGAAAGGAAAATTATTTCAGATTGTGTTCAGACACTTCCCCACACTGGTCTTGTGTTCTTACTGGCTGTAGCCCGACGCTGCTGTCATTGTCACAATTGTATACATTTTTGGGTTAAGTCATTGGCCCCCCAGCCTCATGCCTCTTAGTTCCTAGTTACACTTGGTTACAGACCTGCCATCCTCACTTGACACTTGAGCGCAAACTTGTGTGTGGCTGTCATACAGTGGTGGCATGGCACATAGTTTTAATTATGTAGCCCGTTATCTGTCCACATCATGCCTGAATTGCTATCCATACTACTATAAACTCCAATTGGATCATAACGTGAGCAGAAGCAGAAGTCCGCAGTCTAAATCTGGAGGATGAGATCCAACCCTGGTCAGCTCCAAGGTTCAATCGCCACAATACTTTTGATTGTTATCAGCATACCTTGCTTGCAACATTTGTTGCCTTGCCTTCTTGTTAAAAATGTACATACATAATACTAATCTTCCTCTAAAACATACTCAAAAAGACCTTCCACACATTGATATCCAATGCAGCAGTCTTGTTTCTGGTTGGGCGTTGCTGAATTCCAGCCTAGTTTTGTCCAATAGAATGCAGCTAAAAATCTCCGTAGTTGGGTGATAACTTCAATCTACATTGGCTGTTTCTTGTTTTGCAATTTGAATGTGTTGTATTGGGAGTTACAGAGTCATTGTTGACTGTCCACACTGAGATCACACAAACGTTATCAATCACGGGACACTACTGAGACACTGATAAGTGAAATTTACACTAGTACCGTCACTAGTACTGTCAGTAGTACTGTCACTACTACTGTCACTAGTATCAAGGACCATGGGGAGAACCATAGACAGCAACATGCTCCCACAGCCCTATAGATGTTCCAGTGTGTATGGTTGTGTGAGTGTTCTGGACTTCAATCACATTTATTGTAGTTGATTCAAGGGCTGTGAGTTTGTTTCTTGCTATTTTACTGTGAAACTGCACAGATGGGAGGATACAGAATTAAGGACAGGGGAGATACACCATGAGTGGTTCTTAGATTTGACTGAGGCGTTGTAATCGGAACTACATATGGCTTTAGGCTCTGCTGATATGTTGCCACCTGAGTGACATCCATGAAAAAGCTACCAGGTTTGTTCCCTTATGCCGCGAGACGTACGTGTAGAAACTGTAGCTGGTTTAGAAAAGCTCAGGGCATTCATTCATCATGACAAGCGATGCTGGGGTTTACTGCTGGTACTGTGGTGGTGTATGTGTCTCAGAAACTAACCTAGAGATAAAAGTGTGGAGGTAGCTTTTTTCAATGTTATAAATGTTATAAATAAAGGTTTGTATGTTGTATTTAATAATTCTCTAAAAAGCAAAATGAAATGTACCTGCATAACAAATACACTAGAAGCCCTGATACATAAACAGGGGGGTGCGGTGGGGCTCAATTGAATGCATTGTTCTGGAACAGCTCAGCACTATAGCTAAAATAATGAAGCCTTCGTGGTCTGGGAAAAAATCCACTGCAGGTGTTATACCAGCTGCTAGAAATATATTTCTAGCTGTGCCTTTAATGGTTGCCAAGGGGTTGACCAATGACGTTACAGTCATGCAGCCATTCTCTTGCCAATCTGCCCACCTCTCAGCCAGGGTCTTGTAATTTCTTGTCTCGTTTCTGAATAGAAATGCACACAATATGGTCTCTAGGATCAATTGGCCACCATTAACAATGTGCCATTATTCATTCCAAATCATTAAATTTTATGTTTCTAAATTACCCAATATGAAACTGTGACCTAAATGCAAGCCATTTTTTAAAAATTTGTAACATATAATTTGTATTTGTCATTGTATGCGCAATGGCAGTCACATAATTGTTTGAAAATAATAAAACAAACCTTATTAGGCTCCTAAGAACACAACACAAGAAAGAATGTCAAGATAAACAAGGCAAACTATAGTTTATCACAAAGTAATTAAAGTAAACTGGTTCAGATTTAAGCTTAAAAGTGCATAAAATTATAGTGTTCATAAATTGTGCAGCATAATCCACCTTTAGCCAAATGATTCCAGTCCAAAATTTTGATATTTAAAAAAAATACAGCAGTCTTCTCTGTAATCCCTGCCTTCTGAAAGGTCTGTCAAGCTGCTACTTTCCACATTTTAAAAGGCAAAACATATGAGGGAAGACTCGTTATGGTCCATATTGTTAGAAATGTTTACTTTAAATGTCAAAAACGAGGCAATTGCTCTATTGCTCGAGGCAATAGTCAAATTCCCAATTGACTCATTTACATACTTTCTAAACATGCATGATGGGAAATTATAATTTCAGTGAGGTTAGCACTTTCCCACATTTTACAAACACTGTGATCATGTTTCTAAAAAAGAATATCAATAGCATTGTGACAAACAGTTGCCAAGTCAACAATTTCCCCCAGGATCAATAAAGAAATCTGAATCTGAATGCAACACACCAAAATCATCACCCAAAATGTGATTTCCCAGTCTACCTCCCTTGTTGCTGCAATACTATTGGCCTATATCTGTAAATAGTGAACATTTGAATTTGGTCTGGTGTCATTGTTTCATGTGGACCTTTTCATTAAAAGTGAACTGGGTATCACAAGGCAAACCTGGTGGCTAGTACAGAGTTGGTTATGTAATTGGAGCACCCCTAACACATACAATCCAGCACTGTGATTATTCTGCAAAATCTATTACCACAACACCACTACCTGCCTGTCACATTGGATTTGTCTGCGTGATCGACTGCGTGATCGAAACAGTTGTTCATTATCAGGTGTCGCTCAAGTGTCACAACACTACTCATATAACTCAGCAAGTTATACAGATTGATGAAGTCCGTCATCACTTGAATAGACGTGACCATTCTTCACTTCTGTGAAGTGTTATTTTTTTCTCAGGGTAATCGATGGTTGGAAGAAAGTTGTCAGCTAAATAATCCCTTTGTATGGTGACCAAGTTACTGCCTTGTAGTCCACTAGCAGTGGCTAAGCAACAAGAACAAGAGATTCATTTAAACAAACATACAAACTGCCTTTGTGGATGGCAGTTTTTTGTATCCATCGAGAAACATTCAAATCCACACATGCATCCATTGTAATACAAATGAGGGCGTTTCTTGTGGATCTGTGTTTCTATGTTACCAAGCTGTCACTCTGATAGTTTAAAATATACCTGTCACACTCACCCTGTTTATCTTTGTGTTTAGTATATGGAGCTCTCTCGAGCTCTATATACGCTGTCTAGTGTCTGTGTATACTTTGTCATAGAGATGAACGGTCTACCTTCTTGTTTTCTGCTTTGATTCACATCCAGACAGAGAAAAGAAAAGATGGGACAGGATGCACCTTTCTCCATGTCTCATGGAGACATGCCTCAACTCAACAAACATAGCGGTCACTTTTAAGGCTTCCTAGTCCCCTCGTATGTCTCCTTGTTTTTCAGACACAAAGAACACTGTCTGCTTGAAGTCCCCCGTCTTAGACGTGAGAGACCTTTTGCGTCTCTCTTGCTTGTTTGATGCTATAAAGCCACTTGATGACTCTTGCGTTGCGCTCCACGGCCGAGATCCCATAAGGCACTCGCTCCCCCGCCTCCTCCTCCTCCGCCTCGCCATCTTCTGCGTCCGACAGCCCCTCGCGGGAGGACCGCCGCTCACAGTCTGAGGAGATCATAGAGGCCGAGCGGAAGTTGAGGCTGACAATGTCTGAGTTGGCCCTGGTGAAGTTCTCTGGCCCGACCGCCTCCAGCTCCTCTGGGTCCAGCCCACAGTAGTTGAAGAAGCGCTCAACATCGGCCCCGGCCCGGGCGTATCGGTCTGATAGGTCCGACTTGGAGCGGTGTAGCGACGGGCGCCGGGCTACAGAGCAGCCCAGCTCCAGGTTGGGGTTGCTAGAAGCGTTGGGGTCGCCTCGCTCGCAAGGCAGGGACAGAGGGGGTGTGGCAGCACCACAGGGGGAGGGGGACTGGCTGTGCCGGTAAGGGGGCAGAGAGAGAGACAGTGGAGGAGGCGGCAGCGAGGCGGGGTTGGGCTTTGGGGGAAGGGGCGGTGCGGAGGAGCTGCTGGAACGGGCGGTGCAGAGTGGCTTGCCGTTGCACAGCCGCATGAGGTCTGAGGAGGAGTGGGAGGTGAGCAGGGGAGGCAGCGGAGAGTGGGGCCGCCTTCCTCCTCCTCTCTCGTCCAGGACCTGTCTGCTGAGGTTGAGGTTTCCTCCCTGCTGAGGGCTGCGAAGCCCACTGCTGTGGACTGGAGGGACTTTAAGTGAATGGGAAAATGAGCGGAGAGAGTGGGAGGTGCTGGGGCTGGGGACCGTGTCCAGTGGCTGCTCATTCAGGGTCATTGTGGACCGGTATGTCAATGGCATCCTGGCCATAGGGATAAAAGGAATAATTAGACACAAAGATGGAAAAATAGGAAGAGGAAAGCAAAGAGGCCAAAGAGTCACAATGACCATACATGTAGATTTGGTTGTAAGAGATGAAGACAACCATTGTCAAAATCACCTCCGGAGGTAGTGTACGCTATATTCATATATCTAGAACAGTGGCCAAGTGTACTGCATGCGTTTTGGTGCAAGAGTAGGATTTTTTTAAATTCTAATCTGTAATCTAATTCTAATATAATTACAGAATAGGTTACAGAATTAGAAAGGAAAAATATTTGCCCTCCCTTGGCTTAGAGGCAACATTAAATACTGATGTCAGAATAGTTGTCGGGCTTGTTGTGACCGTTTACCTGGATGGAGTACAGCTCCTGGCTCCTCCTCCTGATGCCCTCAGCAACACAGCACTTTTGGCCCCTCCTACTGGACCCTCAGATCCGGCCCCCGGGGAGGAGGAGGAGTTCAGGAGATTCTTCAGCATCTCCAGGTTCAGATTCTCCCGCTTGCAGATGTCACCGCTCGACCTGGCACAGGTGTCCGACTTGGCGTTGTTATTGGAGGCTTTGAATGACAACCCGCTTCCATTCCCTAGTCCTCCCCCAGGACCTCTCTTGCCGAGTAGGGGGGGGCAAATGAGGGGTTTGGCCAGGATAGGCGGTTTGATTGGCTCCTGCTTCGCATTGATGACTTCCTGACTCTTCACATACTTAGCCTTGTCAGCTTCCAGTCTTTCCACTGCACTCAAGCGTTTTGGGTTAGGCTCAACCTGAAATACAATAACATATGTTTCACAAAATCAATGTTTAGCAATGTTTAGTAACATTTACATTTAGTAATCTTGCAGACCCTTGACTTCCAAGTGAGGCAGAAAACAATTACAATATGTACGTCCCCCACAACCAAATGTACAACTTCTGTCTCAACCATCAGACACAGACGTTCTAAATTGTTTGTGATCAAGAGTCAGTGCTACTACAATACAATATTACAAAATTACAATAGTGCTACAATAAGAACATGCCACTGAACTGTTCCTGAACAATTCTATTAGAAAGTAAACTTTCTGAGATTGAGACGGATGAATGTACCCAACCACAAGATATGAATTCAAATAAAAATGAACATGAATTATTGAGATGAATGTGAGAGTGAAAGTAGCAATTTATCAAAAGCTACTTTCACTCTAAATTCTATCTGAAAGTTTCGTCTAACCCTAATGCAGAAATTACTTTAGATACTTTTACATTTTCCCATTAACGATTGACTTCAAACAACCAAGTGTCTTTGAATGCACCATCTAGTCGTCATGAGAAAACCAACCCAAACTTGCATGTGGTTGACTTTCAATTTGACTACTAGACAAAAATAACACATTACAAACAGGTAGGATTCCTCTCTCAGTGGCTTTATGGATTTATGACAATGTGACGAAGACTACCAATATAGAACTCAAAATACAAAACACACACACACACAGACACACAAATTGTCCTTTGCAAAATAAAAAGCTTTTTAAAAGAGCACACACACATAAACGCCCACAACAAAACGCTGTACCTGTCTCCGGAAGTAATCGGGGCCCTTGTTGAGGATGCGCAGGGGCACTGCAGAGCTGAAGGGTGTGGCCGGGCTGGGGGCCTTGCTATCTGCCAGGGCTGGAGCCAGCGTCTCCGTCTGCATGGCCATAAGCTGGCTGGGGGGAGTGGCCGTGTTGGCAGCAGGTGTGGGGGGGCCGACAGAGGGTGGGGGTACCAGGGGACCCCCAAAACATGAAGACACAAGGCGGGGAGGGAGAACAGTGAAGTGGGGGGATGGAAGGCGTCTAAAAATAACAGAACCCTGCTGGCCTCTGCATGGCTGTGCTACACTCTGGGAGTTCTCGTTCCCGTTGCCTATCTTTGGTTCTAGACCTGTGCGTCAGGTCAGCTGTGTAATAAACTTAAGTTTTGACACAACAAACGCTTGTAGAGCAGGAAGGGTAGAGCAGAGGGAGATGTGAAGAGTGGACAGAGTGATGATTGTGCTTCAGTTCAGCACCGCTGTTAAGTCACCGCCATCCCCTCAGTTGGCCAAACAACCTAAAAAACAAACAAACAAACAAACAAACCAAATGATCAGCCAATGTGGATATGACATCACACAACTAGCAACAGTAAGGAACAGCTTGAAGAGAGCATCCACACATACACACTTAACAAAGGAAATATGTGAGCAGACAACCGTAGCTACGTAATCACAATATTTTACGATAAAAACGACATGAACATCCAGCATTACTGACCTCATGGAACAATTTTGCTACTTAAGGTAAATATCCCTATTTAGCCCACGTACTACTTTCAACTTCTGAGTCAAATAAATAAAATGCATCATGATTTTTTGCTGTGTGATGGCATATTTCTAGTCCTGTTTTTGGTAAGTACTTATTTGTTACCAAAATGTAAGTGATTATTGTTTTGAATAAGACATTGTGGAGTGAAGGGGCGTGGCTGGGCATCGGCTGCAAACAAGGGGGGCGGGGCGGCTGATTCCCAGGATTGACGCAGCTGTGGGTGGTGAGCATAATGATGTTGCCTATATATTCATGTGTGTTTGCTCTCCCCCACAGTGAGACCGGATCCGAGGTTCCACGCGGAGGAGCTGGACGCAGACTCCTCAGATCGGCGGACGATATATATATATATATATATATATATATATATATATATATATATACAGTGTATATATCCCATTGAAAGATAGCGTTGTTTACCTGAGGCGAGAGCAGTAAGTTTGGCGCTCGCGCCACATTGAATGAACATTGAAATAAAACATCCGTAAGCTGCCTTCTGCCTATTCTTGATCATCGCAACCCTGGGCGTGAGCATACACCTGCTTACAGCGGCACCTGAACAGGGACTCAAAAGAAGGGAATGGAAGTCCCCACTCAGCCAGGTACTACGACATGCAGCTCCAGCAGACCCAGGTCCTGCAGGAGATGGCTTTTCGGTAAGGATGCAAGAGGGTATACATCAAGCGCTGCTGGATTCAGGGAGTTCTTAAACCCTAATCCACCAAATCGCATCCTTTGTTATTAGGCACGGATAGGCTTCGATAGGGTAGTTTCCGAAGAGAAGGGCGCGGGTGTGTGACAGCAAGGTGTCAGTTGGTAAACCCTCCGGCCACCCCAAAAGCACCGTTGTGCCCAATCCCTTTAATCGAGACCCCCTTGAAGATAATTTATATGGATCTCGTCGGGCCATTAGACCACAGCGCAGGGAGATACAGATTTGTATTAGTCATTGTTGATTATGCACCCCGGTATCCCGCTCTATCTCGATGAAGAGCGTAGCGCAGGCACTGTTTCAACTCATCTCCTGAGTTGGAATCCCAAAAGAGATTCTGACTGATCAGGGCACATCGTTTATGTCACGTACACTCTGTGAACTGGGCTACTTGGGGTTGAATCAGTTCGTACCAGCGTGTACCATCCCCAGACAGACGGTCTGGTGGAGCGGTTTAACAAGACGTTTAAGTCCATACTGCGCAAGTTCGTGCACGAAGATAGTCGCAATTGGGATAAATGGCTCGACCCTCTGTTGTTCGCAGTTCGGGAGGTTCCTCAGGCCTCCACAGGGTTTTCCCCATTTGAGTTACTGGTCGGTAGGCGGCCTAGGGGTGTCTTGGACCTAATTAGAGAAAACTGGGAGGAAGATCCAAGCACCAGCAAAAACAAAATTCAATACGTTATAGACCTGCGAGCAAAACTCCATGCACTAGGGCGGATTTCACCAGAGAAATAAAACCTCTGTAAGCTGCCTTCCGCCTATTCTTGATCATCGTAACCATGGGCGTGAGCACACAGCTGCTTACAGACATGTTAGAATATTACTTGAATTAGAAATATTGTTTCTTTTGACATCAAAATATTTTAGCATTCTAGCAAACAGACCACATGCTGCATCAATACAGTAGCTGCATATATGGTTCATTGCAATGACAGAAAGCATGATAAGCATGTATAGTTTACATTTTGGTATGCAGTTTATATGATTATACTGTTAAATAGACAAAAATGTGTATATTTATCTTTATTTATTTTTTAATTAACACTTTTACCTGGTGGGCTTAAAGGGGATGCTAGAAAAACAAATCACACTGTCTGGGGTAGATGTAAATGATTATAGCTAATTACTTCTCTGCATGATCAATTTATACTTCTCATGTTATGTTAATGTGCACCAGATATAGATTTATTTCATATAGTTGTTATATTTATGTCATGTGCGTAGAATCAAATATTCTGTCTTTTAACCATACATTCACTTTAAGTCCACCTGCTCTCATTAAGCCCACTTGATTTGATGAATCAGCTCCATAATTCAGATAATGAATACCCATATTTAAATATCAGTGATATTGCATAGGTCAATTCGTTCTGGATAGGCCTATATTCTATCCTAACATTAGCAATAATTTTTTAATCTTTACTTTTCAGGTGAGTTTTAGTTTGAGATGACTGAAACACGGAATTACATTTCATGCCCACACATGATAGAAGCATGCCATCTGAGGGAACAATGCAAAATCTCTCATTAGGGCAGTCCTGCCGTGTCCTTGTTTATTTGTAAGTTATAGGCTAATGATACATGAGCTTCAAGATGTTATGACTTAAAACTGTATGTTTTAATGTTACTCCACAATGAATTTAAAATTTATTTTTGAAATTGACTCATTTACTATCCTTAGAACATTAGTATTGAACCTGCAAACTGTCAGTCAGTCTTCAGAAATCTTCATGAAAACATCTGCACTTTCAACCAGCTGGCTGGAGCAGAAATTTTGGCCAATTTGAAATGCCAACACACCATAGGATAAAGATACAGACAGAATGACAACACATATTGAAAGATTAAGTACTGATGAGTAATTTATAGTTTTGATTTTGATTTAGTTTTTTGGCTATGTTCCAAATAAGACAGCTTTTTCTGCGTTGACAACACAGCAAAAAGGCTGGTCCCGCCTATTTTAAATGCAATTCACAAGTCATAGGATAGAAGTGGAGACAAAATGAAAATAGCTATTGAAAGCTAAGATATTACAGATTTGAATCGAGGGTTAGGGTTAGGGTTTGTATTTTTAATATTTTTTAAATATTTATTTATTTGTCAACAAATCATGAAGTGGGCTTATTTAGAACACCCATGGGCTTAAAGGGTACGTTAGGTACACATTAAGCCTAAACCTTTTTTAAACAATAAAAACATTAGAAACTGGTATAAATGAATTATTGACACTTCAAATGAGAGATTAGACTTTTATTTTAACTAAAATGTTCTCACTTAAATTGGGGCGGTATATATAAAAAATGTCTGCAAAGTGTATTTGGTGGGCTTAATAGGGACATTTACCCTAAAGGAAAAACAAACACCCTTGTTTAAGTTAGTCACCGCCCACTATCAACATTTGAAAAATGCATGCTTCTGTCGCACTTTCTGGTAGACACTTATTTCATTTAAAGCCTGTTGCTGTTCAGGCTTTCACTCTCTTGCACAAGCCACTTCCACTCGCTGCAATCAGATTAGGGGGTGTGTAGCCAGAACGTTTGATTGGCGTTATCTGGTAACCCAAAACTGTCAATAACAATTAACACGTGTTGTTTTAGAGTTTGGTTTTCCTTTAATAAAAACACATAAACACACACACACACGCACGCACGCACGCACGCACGCACGCACGCACACACGCACACACACACACACACACACACACACACACACACATACATACATACATACATATACAACTTAAAGTTAGGGTTAGGATGAAAACTGCTTAATACATTAAATTGTTGAAAAGATTCCCCAGGTCTTATAGAATGCACATTTAACACACACATCTAAATCCCAATCAATATATGTGTGTGTGTGTATATATATATATACATACATACATATATATGTACATATATATATATATACAAAATAGTGACACACTGTAACCAAATTGTAATTTTATGTATTTATATATTATTATACATATTATATGATATGGTGGTTATATTCCTTGCCAAATGGCAATATCAATATCATGGAGGGCTAATAGCAAACACAGTATTTTGAAAACATTTTGTTTGGTAAGGGCTCCATTTGCTATATAATTGCATTTTTCATAGAGAGAGAGAGAGAGAGAGAGAGAGAGAGAGACTGAATTATCAGTCACGTCTGGACTTTCTCAAATTGGATTTTGCTCACATTGTGTTCATTCCAAGGTGATGCTTCCATTCATGTGGACAGCAATCCAGGGATGATGTGGACATCATTAAAAGAACGTCCCATGTCCTCTACTTCCACTAATCTCACTATATCTCTAATGGAATGAAGGTATGCATAGGATACTACCATGAAAATAAACCACTAAATAAGCACACTATTCACACTATTAAGTTCAATATTCTAAATTAATTTCATATACCACATTGTACATTCAGCACCAAATTGTAGACTTTACCCTGTTTTGTGTAGTATTCCACTTTGCCGCGTCTCTGTAGACGGTACTTTGTCTGGTATTTAATAGGAGAGTATGTCTTCAAAATGCTGTAGCATCAACCATAAGTTGTGTCCTCATACGACAACAACTCAGGGGTTCTGTCTCAGAACCACAAAATGTTTTCACAGCCATAGTATGAAGATGGTAGATTCAGTTCCACTATAAAATCTGTATGATCCCCATATGCTTTAGCTATGCACAAATACAATGATGCAATGATGCTTTGGCACTAGTATTGGCATACATTTTACAGTTTTTCATAATCTATTGTAATTTCTACATTTAATGGTTTTGGATCACATTTGCTAAGTTTCAAGGATTGAGCAATGTGTGTGTATTATTTTAAACATATCATCACAGTTACACACTTATTATGTAAAAACACTAATGGTAATGGGATAATGTCAACCACAATTATGTTGGCAAATAATTGAGTTTATTTACACTGTTTACACTATCACAGAGTGAACGATGGCTCTTGCCCACACATAGAAGATCCCAAGGCAGGGCACATAACTAGTTCATCATTTCATTGTATTGGCAGAGAGCCTTTAATTAATACTAGCCAGTCAAGCTCACCAAAATGAAGACACAAACACATACAAACACAAGCTAAAGAATGCGTCTTACCTGTTTTGAACACAATCTTCTCCGCTTAGCCTAGTTATGGGCTAGTTCTGCTCTTGGGCTAGCTATAACAGTGTTCCAAGCATTTCCATTGGCTGTTAGATCTGGACACCTTCGTTTTTCCTCCAGATGCTGTAGGTTGTCAGTAGTTAGTACACATAAGACCAAACAAAACATACTTGATTTGACATTTTACACTAACAGTTTTGCTAGGAAACATACCGTTCTGTACAACAAGAGTGACAGATAAGGTCTTACTCAGTTAATAAGCTTGCATATGGCACAGAAGAAAGAGGGATGTGTTTTCATTAAATCATAGTTAATATATCTAGTTAAGTCCCTTCAGCAGGCCTCCCTACTGTGGAGAGATAATTAGCTAAATAGTGTTGGGTCTTGTGATGTGTTATTTAAGGGGGGGGGGGGGGGTG
>OMNO01003579.1:24270-40650 GCA_900303215.1 Trachyrincus scabrus | reverse complement strand
TGTGTCTATCTATCTCCCTGTGTGTCTGTCTGACTGTGTGTCTATCTATCTCCCTGTGTGTCTGTCTGACTGTTTGTCTGTCTGGCTGTGTGTCTGTCTGTGTGTCTATCTATCTCCCTGTGTGTCTGTCTGTGTGTCTATCTGTCTGGCTGTGTGTCTGTCTGGCTGTGTGTCTGTCTGTGTGTCTATCTATCTCCCTGTGTGTCTGTCTGACTGTGTGTCTGTCTGGCTGTGTGTCTGTCTGGCTGTGTGTCTGTCTGTGTGTCTATCTATCTCCCTGTGTGTCTGTCTGACTGTGTGTCTGTCTGGCTGTATGTCTGTCTGGCTGTGTGTCTGTCTGTATGTCTATCTATCGCCCTGTGTGTCCATCTGTTTGTTGCTTGTTGTCAGTGGAGCCTCTGTAACACAGTGTGTTTGCCCCCATGTCCCCGCTAATGTTGCAGCTGGTCTTAGCAAGTGATAGGGGGATCACAGAGGATTTCTATCTTTCTGACCCCGGTGTGCCCTTCATCTTCCTCTCCCAGCTCGAGCCATCACACACAATTGAATCAAAACATTTTTGGGCAACCCGGTCTTTGCCCTGGATTCCACCTGTCCCTCACCTTGTCCCTTGGCTTGCTGTGTCGACTCCTACAAACACACAGATTTTAGTGAAGAGAAAGATGACACGGGGAAAACAACACACAAACAATGACCATCTATGAATGGGACCCCTGGCACCTGGGCATTGGTGGCACCAACACTACACCCCAGCCACCATGCACCAACCTTTAGATCTCACACCATTAGCCCCGTGGCTAATGGTGTCTAGTATCAAAACTGTATTCAATTGAAAAAATCTGAGAGTTGAGAGAAAATGCTGATAGTGTCCATACCCACCAAAGTGGGGAAGAAATAAATCTTATACAACACAGATTTCTCATGCTGAGGTTTAGGGGGCTTTAAATGCAAAAATGCTCTGTAGGCGCTTACTTTCAGTTATGACTCACTCAATCTCAATTCCTATCTATTTCTCCTTGACTCACGAGGACACATATCCATTGTGATTGAGAAATGCAATCATCTCCTTGGCATGGCCTCCCTGCCATCAATGAATTATTTATTCTGGTCCAATACTCCATCACCTCTCTCTTACCTTTTGGTGAGTACATCTTTCCCTGTTTGAAAGTGTGTATGACATGTATACATTCTATAAGCTTCAACTTTTAGTTTTAGTAAAGATTTCACCTCGAAAGATTGTCGATACACTTGTATTTTATTTTTTAATTTATAAACATACCATAAAAAATATAATTAGTTTATTGGTATGACTATTATGACTTTTATTTGGCATGTGTATCTAGCAATGTATACGTATATCAGAAGCTTTGTCAGACATATCAATATACATTTTCGTACTTACTAATGGCTTAAGTGAGTTTGTTGTTTTTGATACTACATTATGTGACACTTTCATAATCAGTCACACTACATAAAGAAACGGACCTCTCTCTTTTCATCCGGTCACCGTCCCTCTGTATTCTCGCTTTCCACTTCCCCTCTTTGTTATATCCTTCCTTTACAACATAAGTATAATTTACATTCTCCATGTCCACCACAAGGTCAACCATTAATACACTAACTACAAACACGCACACACACGCATGCGCACACGCACGCACATACACACACACACACACACACACACACACACACACACACTGCTGTTCTGTCATAATGGACAAAAGTTGCTGACCAAGGCTTTTCTTTCTCAGTAGAGTCACCAGGTGTATCACTCTGTCCTGGTTGACAATGATGGACTGTTGGAAAACAATTTTCTCTGGACTACGGGGAGCAATGACCTCCCTATTGTGGGTCTGCAGTCCTCTGGAGGCTGTGGCGTGGTTCTACATAGACTAGGCTGTCATGTCCCTCCGTCATGCGTGATGACACGTGGCAGGTCATGAGATGCCTGTCTCTTTTGATGAGCAGCTGAGCGTTACAATCTGACATCCGGGACCAGACGCTGGCATTCATGCTTTCCTATCGACCTTGGCTTTCCTGGCAATGAAATGCACAAAGGTGTGAAGGAATTATCACTGGGGGAAAAGGGAACTGATTATTTGTTTGCTACTATGGAAACTAGTTTAAAAAAATCAACGCCAACTTGCGTTAAAGAATGACCTTTCTTTAATGCTCACTCCATAGAGAGCTAATTGAGGTTGTGAAAAACCAGCCCTGTGTTTGTCATGTGCATGTGACAACAAGAGTTTGGGAAAAGTGCTAATCTAGTTCTTTGCTCACTGTATTCTTCGCATTCACATGGCTTTAATGTGTTTAAGATGAGGGTGGTGACCGTAGTGGTGGTGACAATGGTGGTGATGATGGTGGTATAACAACAGTGGCTGTGGTGACGGTAGTGGTGGTGACAGCAGTGTTTCCCCTATGATTTTCTGAGGTGTGTGTGAGGTGCACTATGTTGATGTGTGCGTGCACGGTGCTGATGTACATGTGCATGGTGGTGATGGTGATGATGGTGGTGAGGGTGATGATGATAGTGGTGGTGATGATGGTGGTGATGGTGATGATGGTGGTGATGGTGATGATGGTAGTGGTGGTGATGATGGTAGTGGTGGTGATGATGGTGGTGATGGTGGTGATGTGGTGGGGTGATGATGGTAGTGGTGGTGATGATGGTAGTGATGGTGATGATGGTGGTGGTGGTGGTGCTGGGGGTGGTGGGGGTGGTGGGGGTGGTGGTGGTGATGGTGGTAATGATGGTGGTGAGTGTTGTGGTGGTGTTGACGGTGGTAGACTGGGCCCGGTGGACTAACGGCAGTCTGTGTGTTTACCTGGTGAGTGTTATGTCCATGGTGTGCATCTTGCCATCTGCTGTGGTAGACAGCTGGTTTTACTAGGCCTGGGCGATATGGATGGAAATGTATTATCACGACAATTATGGGGAATTCTACACAATATTGGTAAATGTCACGATATACTTATGAATTCAAAATACCATTTTGAACAGTCTAACTGAGGCTCATTACATTGAAGTGTATGGAAATGTGAAGTATGGTATCAGACTGAAACATTTTCCTTTCTCACTGATCTTCAACCTCATATTTTGATCATTTTACGGGCATATCTTCTCATTGTAATTCATTTATACTATAAAACTGGGTAGTCGATATCTTCATTTCATGACAATACAATACCATTAAAAGACGATAAATGATAATATTTAATTATTGCCCGGCCCTAGGTTTTACCCAGTGTGTGCCTGTGTTTTGGATTATTTTCCTGGGTATAGTTAAGTGGCCGCGTCTTCTGTATTACCTATTATGTACTCCTTCACATTTTGTGTTTCATTTTCATCAATTTTATAATTACCCCCCTATTATTTTTTTTCATCATGGTTCCATTTATTTTTGTCTATAATTATAATTACTTCCAAATTGCAGTTGTTTGCAGTTCATTTGTGTCCAATCAAAGCTTTTTTAAGTGCATTATTGATTTAAATTTTTTAACTCTCACTTTTTGCACTCATTGAAATTTGCTACAAGTAAACAAATGTAAAGATTTCAAATGTAGCTATTAATAGCGTAATGTGATTTTGTTCTCTACAACTTTGTTTGCCTTTCTCTCACTGCCTCTCTCTCTCTCTCTCTCTCTCACACACACACACACACACACACACACACACACACACACACACACACTAACTCACAAGCTACAGCTGTAGGCCTTTCATCAAATGTAGATAATGTGTCCCTGGTGCTGAAATTTAATTTCCAACTGTCAGGGGAAGAGATGCAACCCTGTCACTTTTAGGTATAAATCTGCTGGTTTAAAAAGCATCATAGACTCCTTCCTTGTCCCCTCAGTCAACACATACCACTTCCAGTGGTTACTGTGACAATGGATCCAGAGCTGTGAGGACAGCTGCTTTCAGATAACGTCCCCTCTGTGAGATTACAGAGCTCTTGACTCATTCTCACAGAGGTTTCATTAGGTGGCTGGCTTCCAACCATTAACAGCAATCTGACTGAATAAAGCTTTGGAAACTTTCAAGGCCCCGAGCATTGTTTTGTTCGTGGCATCTTTGTTATGGGAAATATGTAAATGTAGCTGTATCACAATTCAGCCTTTATTTTAGGGTTTATTTATTATATATATATTTATTATATATATAAAACAGCGTGGGGAGCTGGGCTTGGAGCCAGGTAGCGATATTTCCTTTATGACTCATTCTGAGACTGTCCCATTCAGCTGACGCTGCTGAAACTGGAGGGTTTTTTTCAATCTTTTTTTATTTCCAGGAACGGCTCATACTTTTGGCAGATGTTTTCCGAGAGAAATCCTCAAGTTTTTGTTGTTTTTGACATAAAAACTGCACGAAACAAACCCTACAGTGATGCGCCAATGTTCTGGTTTAACATAAAGAACGTTCTTGACACCGCGTTCTCGGCGTCTATCAGCGGCCCATGTAACTCTATCCCCGACCACTTCCCCTCTGTTTCTCTCCACTTAAAAGCCTTCGCTTGGATAAACGGTGTTCGTTTCCCTATATCATATCAAAAGATGCCAGCGTCATGCGCTAATTGGTTCTCATGGAGGAAAAGGGCGGCCCCTGTTTATTGTTGGCTAATGGGTTACAGTTAGAGCCATTAGCAGTTGAGCTGGAGCCCTGTCATCACCACTGTCCTCAGTAGCTGAGTGATGGAGATGTCTGCAGACCGTATGGACAGAGGTCTCAGGTTCTCCGTACGTGATACCCATGACACATGATGCCAGGACTACCCGGTCCTCATAAGAAACACAAGCTTTGAGTTGCTACATTTCCACATACTTAGGGTATTGGCATGCCGGCTCTGATCTCTCTCAATTGAACTCTCAGTGTTGTGGCGAATCAATATCCCAGGGTGAATCTTATTTCCCTCATCTGTTTTTTGGTCTTGCTTTCAAAACCCCAGGGAACTGGAGAAAACACAGAGATGGATGTTCCGTCTGCAGTGAATGGATCAAATCCAAACGGATCGCGTCTGCTTGTAAAGTTTTTGCGATGAAACATGATCGTCACAAAAAGTTACCCGACTCTTTCAAGGTCCTGAGCATCATCGGTTCATTGAGCATTATTTTAGCCTTAACTCCCGTCAGATAATAAACGTGTGTGTCATGCTTCAGCCAATTTCCCTGTTTCAAGGCTGCACGTGTTTCATAGTGGCTTCAATAGCATACACAACAGGATGCAAATGATATAAATACACTGTCAAGGCTTCACATATTCTACGTTCTCCATGGCTTATAATGCATTTTATATAGCGACTCAAAGGTTATTTTCTTTTCATGCAAACTATGTACTTGGAGTTCAGTAGTTCTGTCTGCAGCTTGAGTCATGCCTTTCGACCACTTGCCTCCTTCGTTGCATCTATCGGTTACTCTACCTTGTTTGCCCATTACATATCACACACATATCACCATGTATCAGAATCAGAATCAGAAATTGGCGCATTAACAACAAACAAAAGGACAAAGACAGGCAGGTAAACATCTTGATATCTGTATATCACAGTTTAAGTGAGTAACCACTCGCATAACAGTTTGACAAGAGAGGCCCCGCAAATCTTTGGAGGTTATTTGCACAAAGGTTTTCGTTAATATGGTTAGAAAGTGGCATGTGGCATACAGTATTCTACTGGGTTTTTGGACACATACTTTATATGTGTCCTTACTGGGCGCACTATTGTCAACATTACATGTAGACACATGATACATAATGTATGTTGTCTGACTGAGAAACACTCTCAAAGTAGTTCTCAATCATGAATAATAATATTTTGTTTATTGAGACGTTTAGGTAAAAATGTCCAAATGTCAAAAAACGACTGGCATCAATCAGGTCCAGCCACAACATGGAAAACAATGGTGATTGGAACCAGAAACCCCAGTACTGGAAGACAATACTGCGTAGGCTAGCCATATGGGTCTGAGATTATGACTTCCACTATATAGTTTAATATAAAACAAACCTTCCAGTTCCCCTGGAGCTACACATTGCATATGTTTCCCATGTATCAGCCTCGGGTTTGTTGCTGTTCCCTGACTGAATAACAGAGGCCTATTTCTAATACAAGGCAGCTCTGTGAATGAGTGTTTTAGATAGGTGTAATGTATTGGACTGTCCCTGCCTGCCTCTGTTGTCTGCATTTGGGTCTTCTCCCTGGTGTTCCTGCTGCCCTGACAGCACCCACCGTGACAATTTCCTCAAGTCACACATTATGTACCGTGTCATCTGGGCGAGTTAATCAATATTAAGGTCAATAAAGAGTCGTATTTGAGTCGCATTGTGTTTGACCTCAGTGTCAGCTGTTCTGAAAAAAAGGATATTTTTTCGCCCGAGATAGCTTCTGGAAATGTGGCTTCATGTAAATAATTGAAAAGCCCTTTTCTTTTATCATAATGTCTGCAGAATGAAACGCATAAAATTTCCAATATTAGATTCCAGTAATATTAATATCCAGTAATATCCAGTAATATGTTCCCAGAAAATGTACTGATACATAAAGAAATGTGGCGTTTGTATCAAGTAAAGAACACTGTCACAGAAAATCACAAAGGCGTACAAAGATCAAAACAATTCTTCTAATTCAGGGTTTGTGTGATTGTCAACCTAATGAATGGCTTGACATTTTTTTATTGAACACTTGGAAATTTAATTCGGGGAGACATATCAATTGAAGACTCTGTGTAGTGATTAAACCCTGTTACCAAAGCTGTGTTGAGTAATTAAAGTTAATGTGGAGGAGAGAGAAAGAGAGACAGCAGGGAGAGGGTTGTGATGAGAGGATAAACAGCTAGCATCTGGAAGAATGCACCAATCCACCGCTAGCCTGTCTCATTTGTTCTTTAGTGAACAATATAACAAGATTTCTTTTTTTTTACAGTGTATACTGGTGCTGTGAAACTTCATATAGACGGACAAGAGTGATGCACAATAAATCCCTGAACCTGGGGTGTTATTGATGGTCTTGGGGCGGTGTTGTCTCAAGGTTTGGCCGTGAAAGGTGAAATATGAATGCAGAGTGGTTAGTTATTGCTTGAGGGCACGCCTTAATAATCCATCGACTTGATCATCAAGCTGATAAGAAAGTTATAATAACGCACACTTTAGCCAGCCGTGATGGTGAGCTTGTTGGGAATTCTCCACCAGCAGGGTGAGGGGTTTGATTCCCACTGGGGCCACCCATGCTAAGCAATTTATGCGCTAACGCTATTAAGTAAGTCGCTTAGGATAAAAGTATGGTACTGTCTAGTTCAATTGGTAGGGCATGGTACTGGGGTCCAAACTCTACTGCTAAGAAATGTATGTACTCATGGTATTGTATAACATCATCCCCAGTATTTTGAATCAATCAACTGAATTAGCCTAATTAAACAAATTAAAAACAACGTTCTTTTGTTTCTGACAGCCATCATTATTTCTGCCTGCATCTCAACATCACTATTAACCTTTCACATGGCTTTGACAGATATAGGGTATGTATGGACTGAAATTGGTTTTCACAGTAGTGTGCAGTACCACAATGTTGATGTCCACAGAATCCATTGTTATACCTAAATCAGCCACCCTATTATTTCCGTCTAAAACATATGTGACAAGCGACAGAGCGTGAGGAGGTGTGTGTCTGTTCAGGATGTGTTGTTCACGTTCTCTGCCTCAGAGTCACACACGTCTAAAGAAGAGAAATATAATGGCGGACTTATTTCATGGACACACAAACGCTTCAAAACAGCTCTGTTGCTCGTTTTTTCTGACGTGCTTTTGGACAACAATTCAATTTCTACAGTGCTGAAGGTAAGCAGCCGACAGCCATTCAAGAGACAAACAATACTTGTAGCTGGTAGCTTTGAGTCATTTCACCGGGGAAACTGATTTATTCCAACCTTATGGGTAAGAACCGGGATATATTTAGTGTTGAAGCAGGTGTGGAAGCATGGCTGCTTTGTCTCTGTATGGCTGCTCCATACTATCGTCTCTGTCACAGAACGGACACACAGATACACATTCATATGAACACACATGGACGTACTGGCACACAAACACAAACAGTCAAACAATCCTCATCACACAAGAACATGTGATGTTATTCAATATTTCTCATCTTAAAAAAGGGGCCTTTCCAAACAGCTTCAATATTATCCATGGTCGTATTTACTGATCAGGTATCATCATTGTTCTGTTATGATCACTGCACCTTATAGGCTTCATATGATTGATGATCGATTGATATGATGATTACAATGGGTGAAATAAGCAAGAAATAGTAATCTAGTGTGTTAAATAAGCCACATTTCCCCATAGCACACATAACTTTGGATCTTAAAAAAAGGCAAAAAATAATTGAGTCATTTTTTTCCATGAGCAGTTCGTCTAAAAGCTTCAAGTATTTTGTTTTTATGTCATATCGCTCGTCACATTAATTACAAAACACTCAAGCATAAAACAAATCGGACCAAACTAATAGGATTTTATTTGTGGACGTCTGGGTGGGATCTAGAATGACGTTGCCCTTTTCTCGCCGTCTCTCCTTCTCTCGCTCTCCCTTTGTCTCATCGCTTGTGCGCTCGGTGCTCTGGGACTAATCTGTGTATTGCTGTATCCCAACAGACGAGAGACAAAGTGACGTGCTCTCTGTGTGCAGGAAGAAACACCCCTCCATGGCAACAACGGTGTTCAGCTACAAGAGCTCATCTTTAGAGAGGAACGTTTCCCCCCAGTGTGACGGCTTGTTCTCTCTCTCCTGCTGCTGCTGCTGCTGCCCATTCAGAGCAGTTGAAAAGGGATATTTAAACTGTTCTTTTCTTCTCCATTATATTTTCAACTTTGTTCAGTATTCACTCGGTGTCGCTGCAATGGATGACTCGATGATGTCGCCACAATGTATACGGTGTATGCGCAATTTAATGGTTGTTGATAGTGTATTGTCACACAGGAATAAATGGGTAGGATACATATTTGCACACGGTAACACGGCACGCGCACGCCAGACGTGTGCGTGACTGGAATGTAAAACCATGGAGCACCAATCAAGGCATCTTGGTTTGATTGCTTATTACACACTGCTTATTACACTGCTACTTACTAAAGAAATCAATAATTTGACACAAAATATAACAACAAAAAAATATTTTATTGATTTAAAAATTGGTTTATTGCTTCTGCAACAAAAAAATAAAAACCAGTCCATTTGATCAGAACTGCTTCCATAGCAACGGTCTGCTATTCAGAAATAACAGACCGTAGAATGCCGTAATTGACCAATAAGAATCGAGTATTCAGCAGTGTAATAAGTAAGAGATAATCAACGAGTGTGCGGTAAATGGTTTCAAGGCACTTCACGGAGACCACCCTCCGCTTCACATCGTGCCTCAAAGCCGTTTAACACACACCTACTCGTTGATTATCCCTTATTTAACTGTCAGATCTTACTGAGATAATTCTAAGGTAATTATACATAATATCTGAGGGTATCTAAGGGTAGTTTATGAGTTTTACTATCTTTTTGGGTGAAGACACATTTTGAGTAATCCTTAATTTCAATTTCCAGCCTCACATTCAAGCTTCTTCCAAAGTGTATTTTTTACAACATAATATTATTTGACAAAGACAACATAGTGGAAAGGTTAAACAGTGTGCCGAGAGAGATCCTCAGAGTGCAGACCTTTTATTCAACAATCTGTTTTCCATGCAGCTTGGGACAATGTGACTCGTGACAGTGAAGAAATCGATGCATATGAACACGCACAGAATCCAGCTTAAGACAACAAGTAGGCCTGAACTTCAACCCACTGCCCTCGTATCTTCGATAAAATAAAATAAAAGCACACTTCTGGGAATACAGGACCTGGTGTACTGTCTGCCCATGCGGTGGGAAGGCCCTATAAAACGCCACAGACAACAATGGTAACGGCTATACATGTTAAACATTGACACACTAAACTGTTCCAAGACCTTCAGCACTAACCTTTCAAAATTCAATGAATATCCAAATGGACCTGTTCATCTTTTTCCCTTTCATTTTGAACCTTGAAACACGAATCAATATAATGCAGCGTAGAGGGTATAATGCAATTCTTTCCTCTGTGGCACCACTAATTAATGAACCCCTTCTAGCTGCTTTGTAATTAATTGATCAAAGCAAGAGGAAAATAGTAGAAAAACTGTGCAATAGAGTGTGTGTGTATGGGTGTGTGTGTGTATGTGTGTCACTCGCAATGTAGATTACATTTTTGTGGTACAGGAGTGCTGCATGTTGGTTTCAATAATTGATGATAGATGGCGGTTGTGATTCAGATTGATTGCAGTCAGACGGGAGGCACAACGTTTCTATATTGTGCTGATGTAGTCGCCTTGTGTGCTGATGTTTTCTGTGTGCGGAGAGGGATATGCACACACACACACACACATTGGCACAAAAAACAGACACACAGACATACATGCATCACGCGCTTGCACGCAACCTCATACACACACACACACACACACACTCCCATAAGTGTGTTTTCCAATTATTAAGAATAATTGGAAAATTTGATCTTGAAACATTATTTTTTAATTTTATAGCTTGCTCAATGCAAGTGAATGAATGGTCAAAATGGGCCATGGTCAAACTACATGAAGGGTCCCAACATTTTGGAAATTCCCTTTTTGCATGTCTTAGTGGGTTTTAAGCCAAATATGCAAAATGGGTGAAATATTGCTTTACGGTCAAAGAGCTATAAGCTACCAGGCAGCAATTTGTAATCTCTGCATGTTTGTGCCTCTTATATATTTTCACGTTACACTTTAAGAAAAATGACAGTTTTGATTATTCCATTACCTCGGAAACTGAGCCGGTGGTAAATGAATAAACCTTATTCTATAGGCTTTACTACATTCTACATTCTATAGGCTTTACTACATTCAACGTTCTATAGGCTTTACTACATTCTACATTCTATAGGCTTTGCTACATTCTACGTTCTATAGGCTTCACTACATTCTACATTCTATAGGCTTCGCTACATTCTACATTCTATAGGCTTCACTACATTCTACATTCTATAGGCTTCACTACATTCTACGTTCTATAGGCTTTACTACATTCTACGTTCTATAGGCTTTACTACATTCTACATTCTATAGGCTTTACTACATTCTACATTCTATAGGCTTTACTACATTCTACATTCTATAGGCTTTGCTACATTCTACGTTCTATAGGCTTTACTACATTCTACGTTCTATAGGCTTTACTACATTCCTAACAGTTTTTCACTTCACCCTAATTCTCTTACACATTTTCTCATTTCTCATCTCTCTCTCACACACACACATACACACTTTTTTCTCTCCCCCTCCTAGTCTCTCTTTTCACTCTCTCTAGCTGTCTTCTCCCCAGAAGTGAACATATCATACTTAATCTCTTGCTTCTGCCACTATTCCCCCATCGTCCTCCTTATTCTCTCTCACTATCTATTTCTCTCTCTCTCGCTCTCTCTCTCTCTCTCTCTCTCTCTCTCTCTCTCTCTCTCTCTCTCGCTCTCTACCTCTCTCTCTCTCTCCCTGTATCTCTCACTCTCTAACTCTGGTGGACTATGGATAACCACACAAATTGTAAACTAAATGGGCCCAGCGTTCCTCTGCTGGGCCCTAACCAATAGGTCCTAACATGGTTTCACTCCTAATTAATCACCCCCCCCCCTTTAGTCAAGCCGTCTGATCTGGAATCAGCACAGCCTTGAGCCAGAATCAATCCTGGTTGTTCATGAGCTGATGACTTACGAGAGGGGTGGTCAATTCATCCAGAGATTCACTTTTACACCTCTGGCCGTCTGAAAGAGAACCTTGTGATGAATTGAATCACAATACCATGTGTACCAAATAAATACAAACGTCAGACCAATAGCCTACTCTGATCCAGGTTACCTTAAATAAATACATTCATTCAAATTAAAAAACATATATGTATATAATCTGTAATATTCTTGAAGTGAACAACTGAATCATTACTGCTAACTGTCCTCTCCCTCATCAAACTGTAACTATTCAAATATGCCCTTGTCAGTTCTTTTTGTTAAAAGTGTCTTATCTTAGGCTCCCCCTTTACAGTGTTTCTGTCAACAATGTGCAGTGCATTGGTGATCTACGACTCTTGTTTAATGGCTTGTGCAATTACTCACTCGCGGCTCGATACATTACTCTGATAAAGTATGTTGCCGTGATTGAATAAAAAAATCATCATCTCAATTTGTTTTTACCAACCGGCTGTAGCCAAAACAGCAGGAAAAGTACTCCATGAAGCGCTAGCAGTTTTGAACGAGGCAGTCAAAACCTCAAGTGGGCTGGTATGTACCACCATCAAAGTGGCCAGAATTAAAAAATACAGATGGATTTTGACTTGCAAGTTTCGTCATACCCTTGACCCAGCTCTTGAAATCTCCCTTTAAATCATCCAGGTTTAGAAACAAAGGGCTGTGGTCTGCAACCTCAATTAACCAGACACGGTTGAGGAAGAACAAAGGAGGCCTCTTCAAAAGAATAGGTACTTTATATTACTGCCTACTCACCGTCTGGCACATGATATAAGGGTATGGTTACATCACATACAAAGAGCAAGTGGTTTCTTATCTCTGTTTTATAAGAGTAAAAATAAAAGACTGCTGTCTTCCTGCTTGTTTGCCAGATTGAAATGCATCAGAAGGTAAATCAAAAGGTTTAGATTTACACAAGTTAGACATTTATACAGTTATGTCGAGTTCACCCTGCACAATTTTAGCCTGATTTTCCAGTTGCCGGCAAGTTTTTGAAGTCGCAGACAAAAGCCGCAAATCGGAGGCATATCGTAGCGTGCTCCTGTGAGGGACGATCGTGTCGTGTGAACCGCTCAAAGACACGATCTGAGAGGCTCGCCAATGCGTCTCAGAGGCCCGAGATATATCTAGAAGGTTAAATATCTGGACCTGTCGGGGAGTCCAAATCCTGTAGTGGGGGAGGTGTTGCAACCGGCAATGACAGCAATGACGGCCTACAGAGGGGAATACAAATGATTTATTTCCCTCCAACTCTCTCTGCAGAACAGACAATGCTTGCTGAGCGTGTCTCCACCATTCTTGCCTCCGTATTTTATTTATTTTTAATGTTTTTGGCAAATGAGCGCACACACACACAACTTGGATTGCTAGCTTCTCGCGTGTGTTTTCTCGACTAAGCGTAGTTTGGAGACCAGACAGACTCGTACAAAAATATAAAGTAAAAAGTAAAATCTAGATTTTTGCTGGGATGGTCGTGGTTAATTCAAAACCAATACATGCCAATACAGCAAATGAAAAGTTCTCTGTCTCTTTTTTGTTTTGTTTTAGTTTGTTTTGATATTGGCTTTGCTATTGCAAAAGAAAATAATATTGTATATTATAATGTATTATATGGTATTGTCACACCCCTATATAGTAATGAAACCAGCATGTGGTATATGTCTATGTTGTGTGGCAGAAAATGTGAAAAGGCACACTTTCTTTTCCACTCACACATATACGTTCACAAAACCCAACCCAGAGCTTTGTGTATGATTTGTGTGGGTGCGGTTATAAGGCTGCAGTGAGAGTCCATTTTACATTCTCTGTAGGCTACATTGAGCATGAATATCAACATAACTCACCGTAAAAACGGCATAAAAACAAACAGGCTACAAAGCTAGGCTACAAAGCTACAAAGCTAGTGTTAATCATCATCACGGCCAACTTTATTACAGACTTTCTTTTTTTCTGTATAGTATGCATATTCATGATGGAAGCATTCCAAAGCAACGTAAAGCAGGTAGTAGAAAAGACAACACACGTCGGAAGAACCCATTTCAGGTCTTGTTCTGTGTTTAATATAATGGGTGGCAATGGAAGGCGCTGTGATGCGCCCCGAGGTTTTGAGCAGCGCTGGAAGTTATAGTGCGGTGGTGCCGGACTGCGCTGCATGGCGGCAATGTGAGTGCTCTCATTGAAAAACAGAATGTGTCATAGCCACACACTGGCTATGACAGCCGAGTTGTGAGGAGTGAAATGGTCCAATTAGAGACCAGGGGATTAGGTGACCATGTGGGTACAAGAGCCAGGTTGGGAATTGGACCGGAACACCTTCTCTTGCGATGAGGGCCGTGGGATCTGTAGTGACCGCAGGGAGTCAGGACCTTTGTTTCAACGTGTCATCCGAAAGATGGATGAATATTGAGTTCTGTAGTTTATACCGTTGAAAATACTTGTGGGTAGCAAAAAAAGTTGCTCCTGGGATGCTTGCAATAATCTAATTCGGGGGTGTTGTGTTAACTAAAGCAGCAAGGTAATGCTTGAAGAAGTATGAATATTGTTACATAGGCAGCCTCAGGTAAACTTAACTTAACTCACGACAGCCTACACACAGACACACACACACACACACACACACACACACACACCTGCACACAGCGCATCATCAGCAAAACAGGCCAAAACTTTTTTTTGAGGGATGTCAAATCTGCGATACAGAGAACTGCTCCTCCTCATATAATCACACTTGAATTCGGGATTTTAAAGAAAACCAGGAACTGTTTGTGCCTCACCCAGCAGTTTCACTACCGTGCAATTCACAGGTTTGTCATGAAAACGGAGCTCAGCCAAAGGGCTACGCGAGTACATTCAGTGCTGTGAAATTAACTTCTGACTTAACGGGAACAAGCTGCTGGTGGATGTACAGGCGGATGTCTTCCTGTTGACTTCACTGCAGGATTGCTTGTTTTTTTTTTTCATATGCCTTTGGGGATCTGGATGTGTTTGCTTTTTACTGTGCAGAGACTTGGCAGAGAACCACAAGCCTGAGGTTGTTTGTGTTGTGAGGCTTTTGTGTAGGTCGGTACAGTATGTAGGTAAGCTGTTGTATGGTGTACATGCTAGGACATCGTCAGACCTCAGCATCAGATCTCGTACTTCAGGCCACGGGGGAACGTGACGTGTTGTCTCTCCGTCTTTGCCACTGAGAGAGACAGGCACGTTGATTACTTCATAAAGTTACAGTGTTTATGTACTAAAATACTAACAGCTGTTGTGTATCCTACAGTCAATCCACTTACGGTCAAAACCGCGGTTATTTCAGTTTGACGTTAGATACCCGACTATTTATATTATTGCTAAACTCAATAGCTTGTTTCTTTCAGATTAGTCTTGTTTTAAAGAAGCAAATGTCGAAAGGCAAACTAAAACCACTGTGGTCAAAAACATTAGCAGTACTACATAGCTAGCATTTCACTTTAGCTCCTAAAATAATTACCAAAACCAGTAAAACCTCACAAAATAATTAAAAATAAGTAAGTGGATTGACTGTAGGACACAGAACAACATCCGTTACGTTTAGTACATAAACGCTATAACTTCGGGAAGTTATCAACGTATCTGTCTCTCTCAGGGCCAAAGTCAGACTGAGAGACAACGCGTCAGCAGGCAACGCCGTTGTGCGAACAGGGGAAACACAAACTTGACTTATTGCACTCAATGAAAATGACAACAGATAATCATTCTACATACTATTATATGTTGCTATAAAACCGAAATTAAGTCTTCACATTATCCAACATTAAAATGGAAGACAATAAGACAATAATAACAATAAAACAATAAAAAATCAAGGGACCATGTTGTCTGAGGTTGTGTTGTCTGAGGTCTGAGGTTGTGTTGTCTGAGGTTGTGTTGTCTGAGGCTGTGTTGTCTGAGGTTGTGTTGTCTGAGGTCTGAGATTGTGTTGTCTGAGGTTGTGTTGTCTGAGGTTGTGTTGTCTGAGGTCTGAGATTGTGTTGTCTGAGGTTGTGTTGTCTGAGGTTGTGTTGTCTGAGGTCTGAGGTTGTGTTGTCTGAGGTCTGAGGTTGTGTTGTATGAGGTTGTGATGTCTGAGGCTGTGTTGTCTGAGGTTGTGTTGTCTGAGGTTGTGTTGTCTGAGGCTGTGTTGTCTGAGGTCTGAGGTTGTGTTGTCTGAGGTTGTGTTGTCTGACTGACAACTTTTTGTGTGATGGTGTCCTAATATGTACACTATACTGTTCAATGCCATTAGGCCTCAAAGGCGTTTGGATGTTGTATCTTTACGCTGCATGTAGTATATTCATAAAATACCTGTTTTTGCAGGATCATAACTTGTAACCATAGATCACTGTTGCTCTAGCTCATTAGTGCACGGATGTGTGTTTGTACATTGAGGGCTAAAGAGAGAGAGAGAGAGAGAGAGAGAGAGAGAGAGAGAGAGACAGGGAGAGAGAGAGAGAGACAGAGAGAGAGATAGAGAGAGAGACAGAGAGAGAGAGACACAGAGAGAGAGAGAGAGAGAGTGTGTCATTGTGTACACACATCCTG
>OMNO01003579.1:10989-24250 GCA_900303215.1 Trachyrincus scabrus | reverse complement strand
TGAGGTTGTGTTGTCTGAGGCTGTGTTGTCTGAGGTCTGAGGTTGTGTTGTCTGAGGTTGTGTTGTCTGAGGTCTGAGGTTGTGTTGTCTGAGGTTGTGATGTCTGACTGACAACTTTTTGTGTGATGGTGTCCTAATATGTACACCATACTGTTCAATGCCATTAGGCCTCAAAGGCGTTTGGATGTTGTATCTTTACGCTGCATGTAGTATATTCATAAAATACCTGTTTTTGCAGGATCATAACTTGTAACCATAGATCACTGTTGCTCTAGCTCATTAGTGCACGGATGTGTGTTTGTACATTGAGGGCTAAAGAGAGAGAGAGAGAGAGAGAGAGAGAGACACAGAGAGAGAGAGCGAGTGTGTCATTGTATACACAGTTAGTGCACGGATGTGTGTTTGCACATTGAGGGCTAAAGAGAGAGACAGAGAGAGAGAAAGAGAGAGAGAGAGAGACAGGGAGAGAGAGAGAGACAGAGAGAGAGATAGAGAGAGAGACAGAGAGAGAGAGACACAGAGAGAGAGAGAGAGAGAGAGAGTGTGTCATTGTGTACACACATCCTGTATACATTATGTGTGTGTATTTTCTAGGTTCTGTGGTTGGTCTCCTGACTTCCTGTCAAATCAACGGCGTAACAGCAATAGACGTAGAGGAGGTGACGAGGTCACACAGACGGGAAAATGTTGGGGTGTCAAGCTGGTTAACCTTCAGTGGAGGCAAAAAAAGAAGCAAACTCATTTTTGATGGAACTGCTGCATGTGCTCGCACTCTCACACCTTTGTGTCACAAATCCACACACTCAATTGCACACGTATTTTTCTGTTGAAGTGTTTCGTAAATAGAAAAACTAGCTATTTTAAAAAGTCTGAAATGATGGTCCAAATTGATTTGTCCATCTGGTCTTGTGCGTTTTGTACATTTGATTCTCTCTGTACACATAACTAAGTGTATTCTTTTGCAATGAAAAAGACAACAAAACATTTACATTTCTTTCCTCTAATTTCTTGACCTATATGGTATATATATATATATATATATGCCGGTATATATACAAAATATTACATACAATTATAGTAATATATACACTCTCAGTGAAGATATGGGAGGAGGGGAAATATCATTACGTGCAGATAAATAATTGTGGTGAAATCGGTAGTATATTGGTTTAAAATCTAAAGTATGAGGCAGCCTTCCGTGTTCATATGTGTATGCACTATTTAGTACAGACGTGTACAAATGGTTGGCGGTGGTGGTCATGCTTGTGTCCGTCTGTGCGCGTGTGTCTCCCTTTTAGGAAGGTCATATCAGTTCATAAGCTTGGCATGCAGCATGTCTTCACGGCATGTATGTTTAGCATGCTCTAAACGTCGGCTTAACAACCTGATGGCTTATCACACAGATACTGTTTCTGTCCCCGGGGCCTTTAAATAGGGCCTGCTTTCAGCAACTTCAGCCCTTAATCTACCCTTAATCCACGTCCTCTAAGGCCTGTTTACAACTGGCTTCGATTCTACTCTACTCTATTCTATTTGTAAACATCTAAATGTTTTTATTATTTAGTTTTTATTATTTAGTTTTTATTTCAGCCCCACCATCCCCTAAAGAACAACACAACAAATGCGATCATGAAAGAGAGAGCGGAGAAGTAGCGTGCACACACAGATATGTAAATGAATCCCAACGTCTGCATACAGTTACTGGCTTCATCGTTAGCACGCTCCCACGATCACGAGCTGCTGGAGACGCGGTGGGCCGCTCAAGGAGGGTAAAGGACAAAGTATATGACAAATAAAAATAACATAAACAATGTCAAGGAGTCTCCCTGGGGGGGATGGGCGGAGACGGCTGTTCCTTCCCAGGTTTCCAACAGGATCAGGTTCCGTATGGTGGTGGTGGTGAGGGGGGGGGTGTCATATTTTTTCAAGAACGTGTTCGCTATGTACTGTTGAAGGCATTTATATTACTGAGGCATTTATATTCATTTAATTTGTGCGTTTCACGGTTTGTTTAATCTCGGTTGTTGTTTAGCACTGATGAGAACAGTAGTATTTCACATGTCTATGGTGTGTATTTGGAATGCATCAAGAGTGGTGGTGTGTGCGTGTGGCTGTGTACTTTGTCCCTCGTCTGTTTGTCGTCTGTGTGTGTGTTTGTGATAATCAGCATGATGGGAGACAGCGGGGTTAGAAGGGTTTGCTGGATCCTTCGGTCATGCACTGGCTTCACATTGGGCTGCATCGCCTATTTAAAGTGACATGATTAAAATGGACAATGTGAGCTGAGTCGGCAGGAAGGAACAAAGACTTCATTATCAGTTTTAAAAAAAAGGATAGCAAAGGAAGACGTGTGCATATGCAGACACGCACACACATTCATGCACGCGCACACACACACACACACACACACACACACACACACATGCAATCACTCACAGGCACACAAACACATGCAAAAAATCAGGCATGCAGCAACACACATACAGTGTACATACACACTCAGCAATGGCATCGTCGAAAGCGTGAGAGTGAGACTTGCTGATTCTGAGGTTGTTTGGGTGGAGCATGCTTTGGCTTTCTGACTAAAACCTAAGTGCCAAATAAGCAAACAACAACAACACAGCTCAACACATTCTCTGCAAAATCTTGCTGACAACTGACACATCAAATGAATGTGGATCGAATGAATGTATTACTAAGTAAGACACACTGAACCATATCTTTTATTTTCTGTTTTATTATTTATTATAGACACTTTCTAATGGAACGCTATACTTTTGCATTGTATAGACCACTAGACTCAAAGCATTCTAGACTTCTATTTTGTGTCTTCTGGAAATATATAGTCGATGAGAGGGCCGATTTTCAACATTGGTCTAATGGTTTTGGAACACAGATTTATAATAGGTGTTTCCCCTCCCTCTTGTTCATTAATTATGGAGCATATTTACAAGCACAGAGTATGCTTAAACCATGATGAAGCCATGCCACAGCCATGCCATTCTGTATTGATCACATTGTGTTCAGCTTGGCTCTCTGTACAACACATCTTAAGTATTTCTAGCTTCATTTGAACATTTCCATTGACTGTCCATCAGGTTTTATATCGCCAGGAGTCGTTCATCATTTTAATGTTTTCCCTAAAGCCTATTGTAGCAGATGACCCAGATGAGTAGAACCCGGTTTATTGTAAAGTAGTAGTTTTGCAAGCAGAGCAGGTGGTACGTGCTGACATGTCCGCGCTCCTCCTGAGTGTGTGTGGCGGTGGCTGGTTTAACCTGTGGGCCTTGATTATTCTGATGCCCCACAGGTGTGCAGCCTCACCCAGCCTCAGAGTCTAATCAGTCTGACTCTTGCCAGGTGAGGCTGCCTAAACCAGCCACCAACCACACACACTCCACACCTATTATATATCTATTGCTTATATTTCTTTTTGCGATACCTTTCCCTATCAACATCCTTTCAGATTAAAGACAATGCCGTTTTACCTGTGTAGGTGTGAGCGTTCATGTATGTTTGTGTGTGTGTGTGCGTGTGTGTGTGTGTGTGTGCTGGTGCATGTGGGTGGGTGTGTGTGTGTGTGTGTGGGTGTGTTTATATGTATGTGTGTTAATGCTCTACCATATTTCCATAAGAAGTATTTGTCGGTTGCTGCTGCCCCACTGAGCTTTTCGTATTGTATTGTATGTCCTGCCTTCACCGAGCTGCTGTTACGCTCGCCAGCCCCTCCATCTTGAGAACGTATGGAGTGCGTCATGAACATTACCGAGGCAGATTCCGGATCCCTCTGGAAAGATGGAGATGGAGAGGGAGGTGCAGGCTGCTTCCCATATATTAAGCTTGAGGAGGTACAAGGTGTGCTCTGGGATTTCATCGGCGAATTCAGATGGCTTTAGCTTCATGTTCGGGTGATGTTTCTTCATAACAAGTTGAGGTGTGAGGAGAGGTCAGGTGAGGATGGGGGGGGAGAGGGTGCGAGGAGGTAAGGGGGAGGACAGGACGGGACTTAGTGTCAATAGTGCGGGGCAAGGAAGGAGGTGAAAGGAGAAAAGAGGAGAGCAGAGGAAAACAGCAGAGGGGAGGAGAGGAGACGAGAGGAGGGTAGGAGAGCAGAGGAAAATAGTAGAAGGGAGGAGAGGAGGGTAAAGGAGGGCAAAGGAGAAGGGAGTAGAGGGAAAGAGCGGAGGAGAGGAAACGGAAGTGGGTAAAGGACAGCTGTGGTCCTGTTGTTGCTCACCTGCAGAAACATCTGGTGCTCTGCAGACTTTTGCTCTTTCCCCTTCACCTCCCTTCCTTCTCCTCTCTATTCTTTCCTGTTGCCCCTCCCCTCTTTTCTCCCTCCACAGGGCAAATTACCCAACATCTTCATTAATGTCTCATTACAGCTGATTCAGCAACTGTAGCCACATTAGAACACAATCTGTTTGGGCACTGTTTGCAAAGCTCAGCTTTATAAGCAAAACTAATTGTGATTATATTTTTTTAGCCCTTAAGCCTACACTGAAGTAGGCCTACTTTTCACTGCACAGATATATAGACCACCAAATTGCAAATGAACTCTTATTGTCATAAACTCTATGCACACGGTGTCTTTATGCTAATAGTCTCTTAAACCTCAGCTTTTCAATGATGGTTTTACTCAAGACGTTATGGTGATAAAAGGCGCTTTTATCCGAAGCGACCTTTATGTCTTTTCCTATTTCTTTTGGTCATTAGGAATGGGTTAGGAATCTTGCTCCAGGATACTGGTAGACCGCAGACAAAACGGTCTACTCACACAACCAATTACATTTCTTCCACTGCTTCTACTCTTCGGCTGTGTGTTGACATAATTGGCTCCAGTCCTGTAGCACCACCTGGCTTTTCCATTCCCCTGCCATGGATTTAAAAAAACAAAAAACCTGTCTGATTTCAAAAACTCTGGATGTGTTCCTCTTCATCAAAGCTGTTCTTCACTAACTACTTAGTGAGGAACAAAAGAACAGGAGAGACAGGAGAGGGATTGGGGATTGGCCTCACTGTCAGTTTGTTTCAGGGATTGCTTTGGAGTGTTCCTTCTCTGGTCTGATATTGATTAATGCTTTAACTTTAAAGAAGTATTTTTCCAACTGTTCAATTTTATATGTTTTGGGGGAATAAGAATGCGAGGAAGTATGTCATTCACCTTGAAGTGATTCTAACTTCAACTAAACTCAAGCAGCCAAGGTAAAACACAAAACATAATTTGACAGGTTGACCCTTACTTGGAAAGGGAGGTTCAGGGCCATCAAAGTGTACCGTAAGGTGTATTTTTGAGTCCATTTATGTTCAGCTCTCACTTGACCGAACGCCTGAACAAACCCTTGACAGAAAACCAGACGTTTGCTTCAATACATGATGGAAAATAGATTCATAGATTGACTGGATTTCTACCTTACCTTTACCTTACTGACAAGACTTAGAACATTTGTCTTGCATCTCCCACCACACCACACTGCAAACACACACACATTATGGCATTTACACACACACACACACACACACACACACACACACATCAACGCCAAGCTGTCACAGTACCTCTGCTGTCAGGCTGTCGTGCCACATGTGCAGGTGTGTCGTTTTTGAAGTAATCCAGATGGATTTGCCATTGATTCTCCATCATGGATAAATGCACCCGAGCCTTCTCTTGTCTCCTCCTCCTCTTCCTCATCTCCTTGTCCTACTGTTTGTTTTTACATCTGGGACAGCACCCGTTCTATATATTCTCTCCTCGACCCAACACACTGCAATACGCTGTCATATTGTCATCATTACTGTGTGTGTGTCAGGGGAGGTGACATGTGTGAGCTGATTTTACAGCTTTACAGTTTCACCGTTGACACATGAGATTGATTTAGGGCTAAATAATGTGTGGTTACATATCTGATTGGTTGAGCTATTACCTGCAACCTATAATAACAAAGACCTTCTTCAGTATAATCATTTACTTTCGGTAATTAATGAATTGATCGATGATAACTATAGCTATATCTTATCAACGTCTTTTGGAAATTATGTTGAAGTTGGGTATTATATAAAGACGTGGGCTTTTACAGGTCAATCTTTTCTAGCGTTTTGTTAATATCTAGCTGGGTCTGTGTTGACCAACGCTCTGCATGTGGTAGGTGTTTCAATGGTGGCTGCTGTGCTGTCGGTGATATCAGTGAAAAGGTCCCTGCCACTGAGCCACAGTGGGCCCACTGTGTGCAGACTGAAGAATCACATGGAAATGGAAGATTTGTCCCCAAGAAAAACACCCCAGTTCCAAATGACTCTCGCTTATTCTGGCTCCCTACCTTCCCTTATCTGTCTCTTCACTTCCGTCTCCCCTCTTCCCCCCTTTTTCTCGCTCACTCGCTCTTGTTTGCTCTCTCTCTGTCTGTCGCACCCCTTTCCCTCAGATGTCTTTTTCACCAATCCTCCGCTCCCACACTCTCTTTACCTTTCCCTCTATGTGTCCCTCTCTCTCTATCGCTCTCTCTCTCTTTTTGCTCTTTTTATAGCTTTTATTTCCGACTCTCTCGTCTCTTTATGTGGCAGGATGTGTTCGCCCGGGCAGATTTGCCTGAGACATTCCATCTCACGGATGTGAACGTGCTTTTTCAGGGAAGGACACAAAAAAAATACACTCAGCGATGTCGGTTCTTTTTCCTCATTCATATGTTCATCCCTGCCGTGGTTGTCACATGGCACACCTGTGCTTGGTACAAGAGAGCCACAACAAGGACATACCTGTATTCATCCTCGAGCCAAATGACCTCTACCCCTTAAATCGCATGCATCTACGGTAGGGTGACCAGATGTCCCGCGTCATGGGGGACTGCACAGCACCTTTATCCCGTGTCCCGTGTCAAACCAGTCAAACCGCTGCAGCACAGATGCATATCTAAAATCTGGCTTTTATCCAATGGCTGTAAATGTAAAACACTAAATTGTTGACACTAGGTTGTCAACATTCACAACCAAATTGTCCCAGTTTTCACCAGATAATGTGATGTGAGAGATAGACGTGAGGGACAACATTTTTTTTAATTGGTCCAGTATTTAGTGAGAAAGTAGCTACAAAACATTTGCATTGTTACCCTTTGGGGCAATTGCGCCCGTCAATGTGCGTCCTCTAAAAGTGCTTGTTTTTGCCACTGACAGGTTCAGATTGTTACAAGTGTTTGACAACATTATGGAAAGGATCCCTACAGAGAAATAAAACCTTTTTCTTTACCTTTCGCTTGATCCGGACTGTTTGTTATTGTGTCTAACCAAGTCTAGTTCTGAAATCTAGCAAGAGTTGAGAGTTGAAATTATCCTTTAACAGAGCGGTTTCACTTTACCAACAACCAACAACAATGCAGTGTCTTATGTTTTGGCATAAGCTAAGTTGAAACCTGTTCTGCCGTACAATGGCAGTGAATGGAGAGAGAGAAAACATGCTATTTGTCATTTTATTAACCCTACATCGGGTCCAGGCCGCTGTACAACCTTGTATGTACATAGTTCAGAGTTCATCTGCATTCCTTGTTCTTCTGATAGACTTCCATCCAGAATAAGAGAGCTGTAGCATTGTTTGGACTTTATAAAGATCTGTGAGATGTTATACAGGAGTAATTATATATTAATGGATTATTTCCATATGATAATATGACTGTATATATTCCATTGCTCAGTATTTCCCACCTCTTGGCACATTAAGCCATAGTGATAAGGTTTGAATGTTGCAAGTAGGCAACTAAAGTTCAATTTCTTTTAGGCTTGCGATTCCAAGGAGGAGGTTACCAAGGGAACGGATGTTGGGCTACTAATCGTAACTGAAGGACACAGAGAACATTGGTGGTGGCACTGCAAATGTTCATGGACTGCAAAACAAGATGCTTCAAAACAAAGTGGAGCTGACCAACTCGGCAGCGTATGGTGCTGTTAGTGCTACATGTTTTAAATGCTGAATGCAGAACGTTATTGTTCTCAGGTTAGCAGAACACTTGTACTTTGGTTTTGTCACACCTGTGCTCCACTTATTGAAACTAAGGCCGCCTACACACTACACGACTTTCAAAGTCGTCAGATCGCTGTACTGCACACATTACACGACTGTGTCTTGTGATCTGGTGTTTTAAAGTCGTTGTGGGTTTCACGCTACATGACTGATCGGCGACGGGGGGGTCACACATTACAAGATGTTTCACAAGGAGGAATCCCAGACGAGTCTGTCTGGTCTCCAACACACACGAGAAGTGACGCTTCCAAAAATGGATGCCCACAAGAAGCTAGTGAGCCAAGTTGTGTGTGCGCTGATTTGCAGCGAAAAAACAAGGAAGAAAAATAATAAAATATGGATGTGAGAATGGTTGGGGAGACGCGCGCAGCAAGGATTGTCTGTTCTGCAGAGAGGAAAGGAGGAGGAGGGAAATTATTTATTTCCCTCCGACGACTCCTCCCCCTTGTTTTCCTCTCGCCCATGTCTTTGAGCGGTTCACACGACACGATCGTCGCTCACGGGAGCACGCTACAATATGCCTCCGATTTGGGGCTTTGTGGCTGCGACTTCAAAAACTTGTCGGCGACTGTAAAATCAAAGTGTCGTGTGAACTCGGCAACTTGAATTTATTTCCTATTTCGTGTTGGCCTAACTAGCTGTTTCGTTTTGGGGTTTAACTCCAAAATTCTTGTTAGTGTTCCAAAAAGCTTAGTTGACTGAACATGGTATGTCAAGTTGATCCAATTCTTTAAATGAGTCAGCTTCACGTTGTATCGTGAGTGGACGCAACATTAAAGGAAGTATGAAGTATGAAGTATGAAGAACTTAAGATTTTCCAGGTTACTCATTATTTTGAGTTTGTTTATTACCTTGATATTTTTTGTGTATAGATTAAGTGGCTGGATAAAAGTCTTAATGAAGTGATCTTGCACTTACATGGGAGAGGAGAGGCTACATGGGCGAGGATAAGGGAGGGGAGGAGAGGCGTTTTAATGTATAATTAATTAATCAAATTGTGTAGTGTATTTGTCTCTAGCGCTAACTTATATCTGTATTAGCCACATCACACACGTCCCAGTCTATAATAGGTACGTGTAAGCCTCACGAAACAGAAATCAGGTCCAAGATCATGCGGGCTCGTTTAATGGGGAAAGATGTTTCTATTTGAAGCTGTAATGGCATTGATTGGTTGGTTTGGATTCTGATTAGAAATGCAATTGGACGCGGGCCTCATGAAGGCTGATTATCACACTAAGGAAGATATGTGGATGCAGTGCTGGCAAACACACACACACACACACACACACACACACACACATTCTAGATCAGTTTCCATTTTGGTTTGCATTCTTTAAAATGACAAAAGGCCCCTGGGATGATTAGGAGGAAAGGTAGGACACCCATAGTTCTCTCTGTAAGCACATACATGCGCATATGTGGAGCAATATTCTCATATTCCATCATGATCTGATTTAGCACAGCGGTCAGTAGAGCTTGGGGACTGTGATTTCTCTCACCAAATCTAATGCTTCATACCTTAAAAGGTACCAGTAGATAAGATAAGATAAACGACTAAATGAAAAATGGAAATTTTTGTTCAGATATGCTAAATAGGATCTGGTGGGTAGGGATGCTGGAAAGGAGAAGTTTTTACTTTACGTATAGGAAAATGTCATCTCGCTAAAATGCTTATAGATATTTGACAGATAAGACAGGGGTTACAAGAATTAACCAGCAGCCTCTGCATTGAGGCTAAGGTGACCCGAGATGAGTTGTCATCAGTGCTACGTGGTGGTGTGGTGAGGGCCCAAAGGCAGGACAGCGAGGCAGGTGGTGACACAGGTAAACAAAGACGAGAGCGCTACATATACACAACATAACAGAAAACAATGAACCGACCAGGAACGACTGGAGAACAAGACTCATACAGGCTACGCATAAGGGGGGGGGGGGGTTTGCAAATGATACACAGCAGGGGGCAGACAGGAAACATGGAACACGTAGAACTGAAAGAAATAGACAGGGAACATAATACACATTGAAATACAAAACTAGACAATGAACCAAGGCAAAAGGTCACACCCATGACAGGCAGTATGGATCACATATTGGAAACGTGATGGGAGGATGGCTAGAGAGGAACAGAGAGAACGTGATTAAAGGAGATGCCAAGCAAAGCTGGTTCCTGGTAGAGTCACAACGGGATGTGCCTATCTGGTTGTCAGTGGAGCTTATCCATAATACCCAGCATGCTACACAACAACATTCATTCTATTTCCCTGGTCCCTTTTCCTCTACTCACAGTTGGCAAGTGTGTGTATGTGCATTCTGTGTGTGTGTGTGTGTGTGTGTGTGTGCATAAAAGCAGTAGAGTATAGCCAAGGAGGTGTTCCCAGAGCCAGTGGGTCAGAACTAGAAAAAGACTAAAAACAACACTTGACGGATAACGGCTAAACAGACAAGAAACGCGGCCTTGCGTGGGCAGCATGAGGCCTACAAGGTTCCTCTAGAAGTGCTTGTTTAAGAGGACCCATGTGCACTCACGCTACCGTTCCACTGACTATCTCAATGCGGACCTCTTTCACATCAGAAACACTGGACGTCCCCGGGCCGATGTGAGCCCACCGCTGCCATGGCGACGACACAATCCCAGGGCGTCTGAAAGAGGAGAGAGACAGTCGATGCTGCTCGCTACATCACAAACATCTCAAAGGCTACTGTAGCGCACGCACGCGTGTACAATAGCCCTGACGCGTGTAAGACAAATACATCCTATTGAAATACATCTTTTAATGAGGAAAATTAAATCACAATTCCAGGTACTACCGTTTGTTGTTGCTCAACAAATCTGTTTAACAAACACCCAAAACAGGCTTGGTGCAAAGGAAGGCCGAGGCCTTGTTGCTCCCCTATTTATACCCTCCCCTGCTAGTGCTACATTTATAAGTGAGCCCCTCTTGTCCTGCCCCACATTCATTGATTGATTGTTTATTCATTCATTCATTCATTCATTCTTTTTTAGTTAGGGAGTTAGCTAGTAAGTTAGTGTGTATGTTAATTGTAAATCAGGCTCTAATCAAGAGCTTTGTCAACAATTACTGGCAGGCTTAGATGCAGGTGCAGTAGTTCATATTAAACGGGTCATAACGCGGTAATATCTTGGTACCTGTAATCAAAATGAAATTGTTATGAGGTAATTAGTGGGTGATATAATGTGCAGTGAAATTACCTGTACACAAAAGGGACATTTCCCAATGACTTAGTTAATTGATGCCTATTCGGGCATTTGCCTACTGAATTTGATCCATTTAGGAGGCTGGGCACCTTGGCTGTCCATTATTTAGGATCAGTGGGCAGCCAAGGTGGACCAACTCCAGTTCTAAGGACATTGGCAAGAGTATGCACTAAACATATGGAAGGGAACCGGATCCAACTGCATCCAAACTGCTCCCAGAAAGCCTGCATAGCATTAGTGCTAACCAGTTCTCTGCTCAAATGAATGATACCATAAAGATGCATGGTTGTCAACTCATTACTGTTCCATTACTTCCTAACTAGTCTGAATCCTGATTGCTTTTGCTGTCGGCTTGTGCCTAAAGGTTTAACATTATTTTATCACTTGCTTAGAAGTTAATCGACTTGGACTTAACCGCTTCCTTACCATTGCTTCTACTCGAAATCGACTATTTGTTAACTCGTAGTGTATTTTGTGTATTCGTCTGCCCTTAAATATCTTGGGCTGTGGTGCAAAACGCACAAACCAGGCCCTCCAAACATTTACAGAATTTGTATGTGCGCCGCACATAACGTGCACACAACCAACACAGCCTCGTTAGTGGGACAGCCGTTCACTGTGGCCTGGACTGTGCTCATTGATGTTCACTGTTTATACTCTGCTTCTTCCTACTCAACCCCCTTCTGGTCTCCCTGACTGCCTTGATGTTGTAGCCCAACAGGAAAAAAAACATCTTCGAGATGTTTTGAACACAATGTTCCTTTCTCTTCTGTGTTGCCACTTTGAAGTTTGAAAGGTTTCTTTTGCATGGGGTTTTTCACAGTTGACAATGACAGCTTGAGTCCAGTTGAATGTGATAGCCCTTGATGTACTTTACCCGGTTTAACTCATCAGCTCTCTGGCAAAAATACTGTTTTTATACTGCTACCTTTTGGCAAATAGTCACGTAACTTAGCTTTCCATTCCATGCTTTCCATAAGAGTGCTCCATTCTTAGCTTTTCATTCTACGGATCAGATGCATGACCAAACGCACATCACTGCTCTCTCACTTGTTTTAATGGCTCTTTCTTTCCCGCTACTGTATTGCCTTCCTAGCCCTCCCTTCTATCTGTTCCTTCTCAGGGTTTCTTCCTTTCCCCACTGGGCTGTGGGGAGAAGAACCATTTAGGCAGTTAATAATGGGGTGTTTCTGGGGATTCATTGCCTTTTTGACAGTTTAGTGTCAAGGTGTGTTATCAATTATGAAACCTTTTTGGTTACAGATCACTGTGCCACATACATGTTAGCTCCTATGCATGAAATTACATGGTAAGCTAGTGGCTAAGTGATTAAATGGTTATTTATGTTAGAATGTAGTTCATTCATATTAATAGCAAATTCTATTAATGCTATGCAACTGCAAGACGTTAACGTCATTGACGTTATGTCTTTCAGTGTTCTGTAGAGTATCTCGGAGGTTTCCCTATCAAAACACGCAAATGTGGCTTGCTCAGTATGTCATGTCTGCATGGTGGGCAAAAGTACTCGCCTAACCGACTTAACTGGGCCTGTGGTGTTCATCCATTACGACATTCAACAGTTTAATTTATTGATGCGGTAGCTTGCATTATGTATGGCCTATCTCAGCCACGGCGGCGCACGTCCTGCGTGCAGAGAGATACCAGGGTCGTCACGCAGCAGGGGAACAAGGGAAACAGTATAATTCTCTAGCGTCTCCTTTGATAACTCTCAGTATCTCCTATCCTGCGGATCATATACAATATGGACTCATTTCCAAGCAGAGAGAGGGAGAGAGAGAGAGAGAGAGAGAAGAGCTGAGGAGGGACAAGATAGAGCCGTGCGCTTGTGCCCGTCAGTGTGAACGTGTAATTGGCAGAGTGACCTCTGTGAAGATGTGACACTATCGGTTTGGCATTAAATAATGTCAGACTGAGGGGGCTATGGGCTGTACCTTTCTATGTTGCCCAATCCCCCTCCAGCCTTATCTCTCCTCTTCATCTCCCTCCTCCTTTTCTCGGTGCAAGAGAGTGTCTAC
>OMNO01003479.1:2177-13308 GCA_900303215.1 Trachyrincus scabrus | reverse complement strand
CCCCCTTTAAACACGGACCCTATCTCCCCCTCCCCCACAGACACTATACGTTACATTAACGTACTGTCTCCCCCATCAGACTCAATGCGTTACATTAACGCCCACCTTCCCTCCTGTACAGATAATAACATTCTTATTCTTATACACCGCACAATTTTTGCACTTTACTATTTTCTGTTTACATTATATATTTTATATTTTATAGATTCCGTTTATATCTTTATTCAGTGTTTTATTGCTTGTTGCTTATTTTGTTGCTTGTTGTTTTATGTCTTTGTTCTTATGTTTCTATGTTTTATGTTCTTATGTTCTACGTTTATTGTCTGCAACCCACGCCCTAACCACATTCCTCGTGACCCTAAGGGTTGCCTGGCAATAAAAAGCTTTCTGATTCTGATTATGATTATAGCCGACAGTTGGAACAGAAACAAAACACATTGTCCACGATCCTAACTTTTCATTTCAATCTGCCCAATTTAATGTTCTGCATCACTATTAATCTCTTGTCACCCACACACAGACACACACACACACCACACTAAAAACACCACAACAAAACAGCGATCATGGCAGCCTACTGGAGCATCACATCAGATGACTTACGGGAGACGCTGAAGCCGAAGACGTTGTCGTACTCCTTCATCAGCTTCTTGAGCAGCGTGCTCTTCCCTGAGCCCGACGGGCCGCTCAGCACAACAGGCCTCGGTCCAGCCATAGCTGTGTGTGTGACAGTGAAAGAGACAGAGAGATGGCGACAACGACAGAGCGTGAATGATAGTGAACAACAGCCGGAGGATTAACAACAAGGGACTCGACTGTAGCTGACGTGGCCGAGGTTCTGAGAACAAGTACCTTTGAAAAAGGCTAATCATGCGTCATAACACGTGACCGTGAAAAGGCTTACGGGTGGACAATTTATTGAGGAAAATGAACACAGGTCAACATAGTCAAGGATGTGCAGCCCTGTTGTGACTTGATACCGCTGACTCGAACACGCACTCAATCAGAGCCTCTCCCAATAGACCAGACGATTATATTTTGTCAACAGGTCCTCTAGTTCCCATGGAGCCCTGATGAAACGCGTTTGCACTAGTAGGGCCCTTATTACTTGTTGTGGGCAGCGAATGATTGGCTACACAGGTTGAGAGGAAGCATGCATCAAATACATTCATAGCGAATTGTAGTACATATTACAAATATATATATCACAGCAATATAATAATGTCAGATACAGACAACATACAAACATACAAAACATACAAAACTGCTTCCTTATCGAAATAGTTTAAGTCTGAACCTGTGTCTCAAGGCTCTCCTCTTACCGCTCCCTGTGCTCTGCCTCACCCAGGTGCATTGTGTGCATGCAGGCGTCAGAGAGAGAGTACAGGGCAGCGAAAGTAGGAGGCTACCAATCTCTATACCAGGAAATAGGTTCAAATATTGTGTGTGACCACCCAGATGTATGATGACTTTACCAACTGGTACGCTTATCTATCCATCATACATACTAAACCTAATGCTAAGCACAATCGGTAAAACAGTGACGTTGTCTAGAGCAATTCTATAACAATAACCTTTAGATGCCATTACTTAAAATACCTAGCAATGTAGTTGGTGCTGAAATGAAAACCCTATTTGAACAAACAAAAAGGGGCTATTCCAGAGGTTCCAAATTACAAGATTTATGATATTTTATTGGCTACTAATTTAATGACGGCGGTATAAACCTTCCCCGTCTCCAAGGTAACCAGTGTGCAACACAGCTGCAAGTGACAGTCATTCTCCATTGCCTCTTACACTAGACAGAATCTTGGCTCAATTAAGACAGAGGGCTTCCTTGATTTAGCTGATCTTAAGGACTATACCAGGAGTCGGGAACCTATTCAGTTTGCAGGGCCATAACAAATGTAACTACTTGAAATTGTCCTTAGAAGAGCCAAATAATTTGAATTTAATCATTCAAACTTTTTAGGGAAGTATATGTAACCATTTAGGCTGGAAAGAATGATGCTTTGTCATATTACCTTTACTGGCAGTTTATTATTATTAATACAATATTAATACAGATTGTATATTAATACAATCTATTTCAGCCATATGCATTACTGAAAGAGCCAAGTATGGCTCTAGAGAGACATGGGTTCCTGGCCCCTGGTCTATACTGATTCAAGGAACACTATGTGGTAGACATATTCATGGACTGAACACTATAACCTAGAAATAATCCATTTGCATTGCAGTTATAATCCAAATAGGCCTGTCAATCTAACACTGTGTTAATTGCATTTTTTTCCCCATATATGCATAATGTAGAAAAAGGTCGAAATGTACCTTTAAAAGAATGTAATACATGCAATAACAGTGCAGGAACTTTTCCAACTGAAGTGTGAAGCAGGAAATTAGGAGCATGGGATGAGACGAGTTGGTCTCAATTAACCATGTAGACCTACATCGATCACAAGTCACAACGTTGGTCTTAATCTTAACTTCTCTAATGTGAAATATATTAGAACTGAGATTACAGATATCTGGATAAAATAAGCCAATAATGTCGGCAAGCTAGATTTAAATGTTTTTTTTTCTCTCGTTTCTATTAATTACCATAGGTTCCTTCAAAATAACAATTAAATGGTTTACATTTTCGATTAAACACAAATTAGAAAGCAACACAGCAACCCTGCATCAGCTGGAATTAAGTTATACACAGCATTGATATAAGAAACTCTGATGACATAATTGTAGTTTCCAACGCTGAATGCAGGAACTGGACGTCCGTCTTGGGTGCATAGCTGATGGCGAGTGGAGGAAAAACAGAAAGCTAGCATGGGAAAAACAACAACAACAACAACGCCTTCTTACCTGAAAAGAGTCTGGAAAAATATCTCATGTACATCAGCGACCGCTTTAATCCAAGACTCGGACAGTATACCCAATGGACCCTTCCCCTCCTCTATTAGCGTTTTCTTGTGAGAGCAATTACCAGCCACAAACCCGCGGGAGTGCGGCACGCGCACAGCAACACATGACGGGGACTGGACTCCACGTCATCACCGCGAGCCGCGACCACCCGTTAAACGAGTCGCGCGACGAGTTTAGTTTAGTTTAGTTTAACAATCTCGATGTATATCTGGTGTCGAGTCGCATGCCCACACGGCTCGCGTTGTTTAGCTTCCGGGTTCTAGTGAACACCCGAAATACAAGGCGCGTAAAGCGGCCAACTCCCCGTATGGTGTCAACACAAAGGGTATAGACATTACATACAAATCAGCTTCACACATTTTGCCACTGTTGCGTACATTGTTTTAGCCAGGAAATAGCCGGTGACGTTGTCGGTAAGTAGACAGCGGTGTAAAAACTGGGACTAGGAAACAAATAAAGTAAACAATGCACACGAGACGCGTCCGAAAAGGCACCGAGCTACGATGGTGAAACTCCCCGGATGATCGACTAGCGGGGCCTAGTGAATACCGCCGCACCTCTCTGAACCCATAGCCTAGGCTAGCTTCGTGACACCACCACGGTCCGTACACCCTGAAAGAGTAAAGACAAGCGGCCAAGATGTTTGGATCGTCGCGATCCGGTGGTGTGCGAGGAGGCCAAGACCAGTTCAACTGGGACGACGTGAAGGGCGACAAGCACCGAGAAAACTATCTAGGTAAGTGTGTGTTGCTAATGCTAAAGTTAGCAAGTAGCTTGCAAAAAAAAGAAGCACGCACTAGCATTGCATCAAACGTGGACCAGGGTGTCCCGTCAATAAGACGAATTTGCGACACACGATTCAACAAAAGTTCCTCACATTTCCTGATTTTACCATACCTTTTTCCACACAGCACAAGTCCCTCATCGCCCTCCTTTTGGTCGGTCGAATAAACCTCACTTAATGTTGAGATCTCAGCCCACTGACGCGACCAAAGTCTACACATGGGCCTGAGCAACGCTGTCCCAATGCAGTGTCCCAATGCAGTGTGCACTGCCCACAGATGCTGCCTTCCTTGGTTGCCAAACGCTTACGTGTCGTTAATTTTCAGCAATACCCCCCCCCCAAAACCATACCAAATATGGCGGGACTTATTGATAACTATGACCTACACATGCAGATATATGGTTTATACGTTCGGGCATAGAGGTATTCATAGCATGCTATTACGTTTACAAAGCAAGTCTGCCCCAGACACCCCCTATCCACAGACACCCAAGTTTGCATATACTCATCTACTTTCCCTGAGACAATACTGAAATACACTAGACTTTACTACCACTGTACACGGACGATGGCATTGCACTCTTTACTATGACTCTTGTATTGTCATAGGGCATTACTTTGAATGCTTTGCTGTTCTTTACCCTTTAATACTTTTCTGTTCATATGCTATTGCACTTCCTGCATTTCCCCTAATGAGAGGGGTTTTCAATTTAAAACACTTCACTTTCACACCTACCCGGGCTTTTGTGTGCAGACAGTTTTTATGTTGCTTGCTTCAATATTTAGATATTTGATAACCGTGTCAGCCCCCCTCCAATAGAAGGGGGGGGGGGGGGGGGAGTGTTTTAAAGTGCAATTCCCCTTTAAGTTGTAATTTCATCATCTAATTAATACCAAACGGACAATGTTGTTTTGTTCTTGGAAAATAGTTCCCCTGGAAATGCCATTGCACGATTTTGTCAGTTTTATTTCCTAAATGAACCACTCAATCCCATTCCATTACTTTCAGGGAACTCTTTGATGGCACCAGTCGGTCGTTGGCAAAAAGGCAAAGACCTGACATGGTATGCTAGAGATAAGAAGGACGGTACCCCTCTGACCAAGGAAGAAGAGCTGGCTGCTGTTAAAGCCGCTGAGCAAGAGGCCTTACTGGCTGCCCTGTGAGTTGGAAGAATGTCTGTACTGTAATTGTAATTGGAAAAGAGAAACAATCTGTAATTTATAAAGTCAAAAAAAGTCCTCAACACAATTTCCAATGTTTTTTGTTTTGTTTTAGAGGGCACAAAAGTATAAAGAGACAACCAACTGGCCTGACCAAAGAGGTAAGCAATGTTATTATCGATTTAGCAAAAAGCTGCTCAAACTATTAACTGTAATATTTGAAGCAACTTATTAGTTGCTTATTACTTGAATTGTTACACTTCCTGTACCAGGACCTTGCAGATGTATGCAGAAGGGAGGACCCCAGTGCAGAAGATCGAGATGTGGACCGTATCTCAGGCTTGGGCAGCTCCAGGTGATTGTATTCCCTATTTAGTCATACAGTCTTACAGGGAATTCGGATGCATAAGGAGGAGGTATGGGTGAAGCTTGGGCCACACTACACGATTTTTTTCAATCTGAAACGATTCCAAAACGATCGAGCGGTGCACATTTAATGACTGACGTGCCGACTTTGTCTTGTCTGCACACACAAAATAAAAATGCACATAATGTTAAATAAAAACACACGCACATAACGTCTACGGGATCCGACTCTACTGCGCGTTAGTGCTGGGCGGTATGGCCAAATTTTTTTATCGAGGTATAAATGAAAATGATCACGGTTACAGTATATATCATAGTATGACACTGGGAGGTGCTAGAACGCAGGGAAACTTTAATTAATTTATTTTTTACTGACAACGCTAGGTGCCTTTGCTTCAGACAATGACCACCGTATGTAAATGTTTAAACGAGGGCAAAATATATCAAAACGTTCTACCTACTAATAATAACAGGCTGGTAATCAGGTAATAGACTCCAGTTACAATGTTTTTTTTTTTTTCTTTTCTGGCGATCAGTCATCCAGAATAGTGAGTGTTTTTTTCCGCGCATGCTCTTGAATAGCGCTAGTGCTGCGGTGCAATTTGATTGACACTTTGCACAATGTACAAACCACCTTTTTGTTTCCATTGAGAGCACTCACACCGGCGCCGCCATACAGCCGCGCTGTAACTTACAGCGCTGCACAAAACATCGCATCGCAGCGCCACCCATTATAGTTAACACAGAACAAGACCGAAAGCGTTATTCAAATAAAAAATGTGTTTCAACCAATTGAACCGTTTCAGAAATTAAATGGGGGTAAAACAACAGCAGTCAACTAAATGTCTGCGGCCTTATCATTTTGAAATGTTACAGCGTGGCCACTATTACATTCTTTGGGGAGAACCCTGTAGTGGGTCACGGTGTCTGACTGCATCTCAGATGAACACGCCTCCACTCCGCACAGATCAGTGATAAGCGTGTCTTTTCCCTTCTTTCAATCAATATGCTCTATAGGCCTACCGGTTGAACAGCTTGGCCGAAATTCATACCATAGGGCAAATTCATACCGGTGTACTTTCTGGACCGTTCATACCGTCCACCCCTACTGCCCGACTGAAGCTGCAGATTCTGAATAGTTCCCATCTTGCTCGAGGAGGGCTACAGACAGGCTGCGGACACTGGGATCGAACCCAGGCACCCTAACAAACACCCTAGCCACTATGTTGGATGTCGTCTACTTTATAAAATACTGTAGTCTACTTTATAAAATAGTTTAAACTAACAGTGCGGGGTAGAATTAAACACTAAATCGCTAATATTAGCCGCTCTATGATTGAGTTATTTTTGTGTCATGAAAGTGGTTTGAAGTGCCTCTTGACATGGATGTAATAGAAAGAGGGAGCTACTTCTCTAAGGCGTTGTGATTGAAGTGTGTTTCCGTCTACAGTGCAGGATCACGGAAAATTCTGCTCTCCCAAAAGGAGAAGGAAGCTGCAAAAATGGGCTTGTCGGTCTTCACCGTGAGTGACGGGATACATTTTCTTTTCTAAAATAACATGAAAAAACTATTTCAATGGATGGTGCCTGAAGTATTTCAACAGTATTTAGTTATTTTCCTTTTTGTTGTTGTTGCAGCATCACAAAACGGAGGGTCATCGAGAAGCCTCAACAAAACAGACATGCGAGAGTGTAGATAAGGAGCCAGGGTGAGTGTCTCGTATGGGAATAGTAACTTAATCTTCGTCTTCCATTTAATCTTCATCTTCCGTTTTTCTTCTCACCTTTTTACTGTGTTTAGTGTGTTCCACCTGTTTTTTTCTGTATCTGTGTTTTGTCAAATGCAAGCATCCAATTGTTGCTTCTCCTTTCAAAGACATGAGGGCAAAAAGAAAAAGAAGGAAAAGAAGAGCAAAAAGGAGAAGAAGAAGAAGGAGAAGAAGAAGAAAAGGCAAAGAAGAGACTCATCCTCGTCAGACTCAGACGACCACAGGAAAAGGTTCCGTACCGAGTTTATATATTTTACACAGTAAGCAGAAGCTTGTTATGAGACAGATTGCCACTAGAGGGCCCTGGAGCACTGTCGTTATAACTTGAAGATGGAGAACCAGGGATTCAGAGAATCTGCTGTAAAAAAAACATTTTAAAGACCTTGGATTTACATGGACACTGTACTTGGACACCAAAAGTTATGCCAGGTTTTTTTTGTTGTTTATGCATGCACACCAAATAGTGTGTTGAATTGGCATTTTTAAAGTCAGGCTTCAGTTAGCAGTTAATCACGACCTTTGGCCATATTAACCTACAATGGCCAGTTGACATTTTTTTTGTTGCAGGATGTCATGAATGATAGGCTTCTGGAGGCAGCCTCTTCAACCCCGGGCCCGCATCGGCTTAACTGACCCCCACCAGGTCCATATCATTGATTGTTTGCTTCCTTTTACTCTTCAGGCACAGAAAGGACCACCATCATCATAATCCATCATGCCACAGTCAGAGTGGAGCCAGACCCCATGACAGCTATTCAAGGGGGGAGGCAAAGGCCGACCGACCCCCCTCCTCCCCTCACCGTCGCCAGCGGCGACACGACACAGACTCCTCCGACGGGGGGTCCCCCGTCCCCCGAAACAGAGGCGGTGGCAAGGTGGCCCCTGTGGCTACCACACAGAGCCACAGGCGACGCCACGACACGGACTCTGACAACTAATGTAGCCCGCCACCCTTCCCTCGGAGACACACACACACACACACACACACACAACACACAACACTCTGGACTGCATAATAAAACCTCACCCCACAGCGTCCCCGACCGTTGATGTATATCAGTGGATTTGTCAACTGTTGGGTTGATTTTATTTTTTTAATTTGTTGAAGACGAATAAATGTAAAGAAATGTGCACATTTTTGTTTGCCAAAGTGTTTTAATGTAACTTATCAAGTGACGATTTAGACATTATTGGCATCATTGCTGTGATAATAATTAACTTGAAGCATCATTTTTTTCTACTGTGTTTCTAAAGTTCTCCAAGATGTCTGGTGCTATTCACTCTAGCAGCGACGGTGCAGCTCATTGTGTCTTTCGTACCACTCGGCAGGCCCTGGTCCTTTTTCCTTACCCCTCTATCATGCCACTGCTCCATTGTCTCCCCCCCTTGTCATGGGCCCAGCGCTGTGACTGGTAAGATACCATTGGAATGCACTCCGCTAGTCATAATAGAGTGTAGTGTTTGCATTTGCCTTGAATTGCTCTGAAAGAGGGCATTCTGCTGGCTGGCACCTGGGGGGTGCACTAAAAAAGAGCAAGGCATTCACAAAGAGGAGTGCAACAAAAAAAACAGGCTGGTCCTTTTTTTAAAATATATATATATATATATATGGCAGAGTACTGTCAGGACCAACACACACACACCATGCACATGGAGCAGCAGGAGAGGGAGCCAGACAAAGCCACCCTGTAAGGAACCCAAGACGTCTCCCTCCTGCTCCACGACCACCACACTCTCCTTCCATGTTTTACAGGCTTGGCTGCGTTAACCATAGCAGCCTAATCAACGTGAAAGAACGCTCTAGATTGCCACCCAGCGGGCGGTCGTCGTCCCCCCACCCCCTTCACCTTTTAGATCATGTGCATGCTAGGATGTGCAAAGTGCAAATGTTTTGCTTTCACTTTGGAACCATCAGTTGCTTTTCAGGTCAGACAGGCTCAGCAGGGGGCAAAGATGGCAGCTTCATTGCTACATGCCGTTAGCGAGTCAGGTGTTCTAGTTAGTGTCCTTAAAGAGAATATACCTTATGCTCTCTATCAGTTTATACCTTCTCATTACATGTCAAAACGTTTTCTCTCTTGAGTAGTCTTTCCCTTTTCAGTCTTCAAACCCCATCTTTTTCCTCCCAAAAAAGAAAGTTAGATGGGCATATATATATGCATTTTTTTTGTAGCCATCTTGTGACCCACTTGAGCAAGTTTAAAAACCACTGGACTATACGAATATATATATATATATATATACTGTATATACATACATATATAAATTATATACATATATATATGTATGTATATGTGTGTAGGAACTGAACTTGTAAGTGGGAATTAAACAATGTGACAGTTGAACCAACTGTCACATTGTAATGACTACTAGGATGACGAATAAAACAAACGCAAATAAGTATTTAAGATAATTTTAATTAGTGCCTTTTCCTCACAAAAACAAAAGCTTCAGTAACCATACATTTAAAAAAGATTCAACATTTGTCAATCATACGTGTTTAATGCACCAGACAGTTCAAAAGCAATAAAACACCCACACCGGTAGACCGAAAAGCTTGAAAGAAAATAAGAGGCAACATGTGTTTGGGATCTGAGGGCAGAAGTGCAGCTTCTGGTTTGTCCCAAGGGCATGTGCAACAACGAAACCCGAAAACGAATAAGCTCAAACAACTTTTATATTGCAACTTAAACACCTTATTCATCATTCTGCCGACCAGGTGCTGTCTTTTATAAAGGCATGTATTTCAGGATACCGTCTATTGTGAAGAGAGTCCGCAGCAGCCAATTCTGTTGTCATATTACATAGTATGTACACTAGGTTACGATAGAGAGCTATTCATTTGGTTGTTTTGACGGTTTTTCTAATGATGTACAAAAATAATTTGTCGTCCGATGAGATCAACACACACACACCACATCATGCATTTTTGCTCATTTAAGTATATTGCAAAGGCTTTGCACGATTAAAACCTGAGTCATACAAACCCAAAAAACGAGTCCTGGCTGAAGTCACTGCATCGCCATTCACACCGACAGCAGGCGGATGGGCGCAGTTAGTTTTGATTTAAGCCAACAGTCAACAAACTGCATTTCAAAAAGCTGATGTGTTCAGACGTTCCGTTTACGCAGACAGGAATCTCACAGTACAGATAGTACAAGTTAATGCCAGTGCTTGTTTTCTTTAAATGTAGTTATGGGACTGGCTATCGGGGCCTCTATTTGTGGAAAAAGTTTAGGACTTAAGTAGTGTCATGGTAAGTTATGTTTTTTTGCTGCCCTCTATTTGAGTGCTCCAGTTTACATACAATCTGATGGCCCACTATAATAACAATAATAATAATAATAATAATAATAACTTGTTTATTTGTTTTCTCCCTTAATCAATTGCCCAGACCAGAGGCTCGGAAGAAAAATAACATAATTTACTTTTAAATATACCTTCAAGTCTACATTGAACAGCCTATATAAAGTACTACGAAATTTAAATGCCTTTACAAGAATAGATCACTTCCCATCCTTATGTATCTGTGTTGTAATTACATAGTAATCGAAGGCAGCTTGCAGTACATTTTGTTTGTGGTTGTAGTAGAAACCTAATTTCGCCAAATGACAGGAGTAGAGAAGGGTGGGGAGAGGAGGTACAGTATGAGATGATTATTGAGATGTTATTTATGTTGTTCCTTGAGGCGTTTGGCCAGCCAATCCAGTCCTTCATGGAGGCCATCGCCGGTGGTGGCACAGGTCGCCTGGATGAACCAGTTTCTGTGGCGAAGCGAGCTAAGGCCCAACTTCTCTGTTATTTCTGATGTCGTCATTGCATTTGGAAGGTCCTAATGCAACAACAAAAACAAATGACCCAGCTAATGAGCAAATGAAGACATAAGGACACACACACTAGGTCACATCTGGATATGGTAATACGTTAGGGTAGCATAAAAAAAATCACGGGAACGCAACGCATCATTTCATGAGAGAAATACAACTTGCCTGTTTGTTGGCGAACACCAGCAACAAAGCATCACGCAGCTCGTCTTCTGACAACATTCTCATCAGCTCTTCGTGGGCCTCGGTCACTCGCTCTTTGTCATTGCTGTCCACCACAAAAATCAGACCTGTAACAAAAAAAAAAA
>OMNO01003437.1:4955-19359 GCA_900303215.1 Trachyrincus scabrus | reverse complement strand
CATTTAGATTCTTGACCTCCTGGCTCCCGGCTCATTTCTGACCATTTAGGGCGTCTTTTCCGTGATTGGTTCAGGGAATCCATCTTGCCTGTCAATCACAGGTGCGTTAAATGGAACACTTCTCAATGGTGGAGAAACTTAGGGAGGGAGGGAGCAGAGAGGGAGGCGATATTTCTTTGGTTGTTTAGTTACCTTGCCCTCTTCCACTCTCTCTCTCTCTTGACAACTCTCAAATCTTACCTACAGCACCTTTCAAACACTGTATGTTGATTATAAACGTGCATTACTTGAACGCTGTGTGGATTTCCGTGGGGCCAAAGAAGGACATGTTGAGTTTCAGAGCGTTCTCCAGGTACTGTCCTGCTTGGTCCCCCGTCAGCAGCAGCCCAAGACAGCTCTGTGGGGCACAGACAAAGACTGCTCAGCGAAAACGATGGCAGAAGTACAACATAAAACTCTGCAGTCCGAAAGCCATTTAAAAAACATATCACATATCACATATCACAACATATGTTCTATGCACATTTCTCTGAAACATCCATAACTGTGCCCTGCTGTGCCTACTTGGACAACATTATCCAAAGCAATGTAAACTGGTACACCACGGACGCTATGTCTCTGAACCATTCTCTGAGCATTGTGGAAACCTGGAACCTGTGTGTACGCATGTCAAGCGGGGACCTCTCGTGAAACTGAGTCTAATCAGGCTGAGGCGACTGTGAGCACGTTGTGCTCTTTGTGTAAACGGAGGAGGTTTTGACTCTAGATTGTAGAATCTTGGTATTTCTCTCGTCTAAACAAGGCCTAAACGTGTTAATAGAGACCAAGATGATATTGAGTAGCTGTGGTTGACCTACATCCAGCATGGCGATGTAGGGGTGGTCCTCTCCGTGAATGGTCAGCAGTAGGTGTCGCGCCCTGAGGAGACATTTCTGCGCCAGGCCGTTCTCTCCCCCAGCAATCATGTACACCGCCAGCAGGGCCTACACCCACACCAGGAAGTATCGACGCGGTTGTTATGATGAGCAAACTGCGTCCACACATAACAACAGGCTGGTGTTAATGCTGCTGCCACTGAGCATACGCACATATTGTTGAATGGTGTTGGGATGGTCGAATCCTTGGACTCTTTCGCTGATCATCACCGCTTTGAGTTGAACACTCCGAGCCTGGGCCACAGAGGGGAGGGAATCAGCCAATCAGACGAAAGCCCTTTGATGCTGTAACTGTGATTAAGGGCTATAGTACAAATACAATTGACTTGAAAATTGACATGATAACACATGGTTGGCCCACTTAAAATTGTGAAGTAATTTTTTAATCTAAAAATATTTTTATAGATTTGTATTTTATGTGCGGATTGTGGTTTAGAAAAACCCAGCTTGGGACGGATATTACAAATTAGTCCTACAATGTGTGTGGATGCGTCTGTATTTGCTCCCATCTAAATAAGCCATACTGAGAACAATCCGTAATAATGAATAATAATCTAGAAATAATGTATGTATGTAATCATTTAAAGAAATCCTTAAAAAACGCCTTAAAACGCCCTATGAAATGTAGTAGTGGCCTTTTAAAGCTACTTTTCCTAACTTAATGTTCAAGAGGAGGAAGTGAGGATGTGACGGGCCTACCTCTGCTGCCTGGCCCTGAAGGTAGGTGACCTTGGCCAGCAGGCTGAGGCAGTGGCAGGCCTCTGGGTGAAGCTCATCACACACTCGGCCAAACAGGTAGGTGGACTCCTTGAGGCGCTCCTGGGCTTGGTCCAATAAACCTTCAAAGTGTGGAAACAAAACACATACATAAAAAAACACCATCCTCGACACTCTTACAGTCGGCCATTTCACTACAGTAAATCTAAAGCAGTGGTTCCCAAACACTGTACAGCGGCCATTTCACTACAGTAAATCGGTGACAAAAGATTTAAGTGGCGTCCGAAAGTGTTTAAATCTAAAGCAGTGGTTCCCAAACTTTTTTGGCACGTGACCCCATTTACAGGTGTTAAAATCTACATTTTTGTGCATCTGGTTCCACACACATCGTTTTAACCCAATCAGCCTGTAACAACAATGTCCCGGGAACACGAGCACACGCTACGTGAATAGTGTAGCCCCGGATCATTAGGCTGTTTGTATATACAAGACCTTACGAACCTCCAAAATGTGCCATCAAATATTTAAAGCTTACAAGTCAGCAATGTCCCATGACCCCAAGGTCGAGGAACTCACTGCGCTACCTTTCTCAATGAAGGTCTGTGCAGCCCGCAATGCTTTGGAGGCATCGGCGGTGGGCATGTGAACGTGCTTGACCAACGGGAAGATGTTCAGCACGTCGTCCGGTCCGATGGGCGCCTTGCTTTGGTTGTCCAGGCAGTAGTCTCTGAGTCTCAACTGTCAAAGACATGAATGGTTCAATTAGACATAACACAGCTATTTTGTTGTTGTTGTTGTGATTTACATTTAATTATAATTGTGTTATGAAGATGGACATAATCTCATTGGTATCTGTAACATGGTTAATATAAGATACAAAATAAAAGAGAAATAAAGAGATAAGTATATAGACATATTTTCAGTATATTATTTTCTATCTCTTTAATTCTACTGTGACACCCGAATTTCCCGTCTGGGGTTAATAAAGTACCATCTTATTTTATAGCAAGCGGTAGTCAAGGTTACCTGTACTCCTGTTTTGAGACAGAACTCTCTGAGCAGAGAGAGCTTCTGCAGTCTGTACTGCTCCACCAGATGGTTCGCACTAGGGCTGTGGAGATTGGAAGTTGGAAGTTAATGTGCTGATAAAACCATATTTGCATTTACATTACATTGCTACTACTCATATATAGACATATTTTCCGTATTTAATTAATTCAATTAATTCAAATTCATTTTATTTTGTATCTCCTCCGTATATCTCCACTGTACTTTACCATCTTATCTTACAACTCTTATTTGAATAAACATCTGAACAAATACACAGACAAACAAACGAAGGCGGTCCAAGATGTACCCCAGATGGTCTGTGATGTTGTACGTCTCCAGCGCGTCCTGACACACCAGGTTCCAGAGCGCGGTCCCGGTGAGCGTGCTCCATGACGTGTTTTCAGAGGCTCCGGCGCCCCGCCCACGACGCTTCGACTTCTTCTTAGTCTCCTCCCCCGCGGGGGTGGGCGTGAATTGGGGAACCAATAGGCAACAGAGGAAGTGACTGACAGCTGCCGACAAGCTCCACACCTCCAAACCCTGCAGAAAACACAACCAAGCGCTTTTATAGACACTCAAAGAGTTCACAATGGCAATAAAATACAAGAGCAAACAACAAATCAAATATCAATAAAATACAAAAAATCACATTAAAACATTTTTAAGCAAACAGCAAAGCATACTCATAATCTAAACCTTTTTTAATTTTACTGGCAACAATGAGGTCTTACTCTAACCATGTCATTTGGAACCATTATGATGGTGAGAGAAAACAAGTACAATACCTGGACGAAACTGTTGAATACTCTTCTTGTTGAGCGCACAACAATCTCTCCGAGGACCACCCTCTAAACAAAGAGAACGCGTTCGCATGTCACAGAAGGCTTTTCAAGATGCATCCTGAAGAGAAAACCAAACCCTAAAACAGCTCATTTTAGATGAAAAGTGATGTAGTGGGTTACATAGTAGTAGTGATATGGATTGATCCTGGTCCAAATTTCGACTTAAATCCACAATTTGAAAACATAGGACAAGATGAAAATATGGACTCAAATTGCCCTCCATGGGTTAAACGCATGCTATCGCATGTGTAATCAGTTAACGGCAGTTGGCAGTTACGAGGTAACGCCAATCAAACATTCCGGCTACACCCAGCAATATAGCCACGCTCCTAAATGAAAAAAAGTGAGAAGGTATTTCTTTACATTTTGATAGTGGGTGGGAACTAGCTCAAAGAGGGTGTTTCACCAGTATATGCCTCAGGCGCTCCTTGTGCTCTGATTGGCTGATGGCTTTGATCACATGGCCTAGGTAGCGGAGGTTGATGCCTCGGTGGTGCAGCGCTTGTTTCAGTGAAGAGCCGTCCATGGGCACCTCCACCCCCTGCAGACAGTACTCCACCTGAGAGGAACACACGTGAAGCCAAGCTTGTCAAACTTGTCGCGCCATCATCTTTTACACATCAAGCCCCACCCTCTCCGTGTTGACGGCTGTCATCACCTGCTTTTATCCAAAGCGGCTTACAGATTACAGATGATGACAAAGCATAGCCTCAAAGTTTGAGTAGCTACGAATGCTGTGCGACCGAGTTTGACAACAACAACAAGTGGACAGCTCTACACAGCAGGTGGACAGAACAGGCAGAGGAACTTCTGCTTACAAAGTCAGGAATCTGTTGCTTGATGATAAACGCTGCAGCTTCTCTCAATAGTCTCTCCTGGAGGTTGGTCGCTGCGCTGTCACAGCTAGGGAAGGACACGCCTGGAATGAAGGAATTTCATTGTGTTTACTGTGACAGCTAGCTTGGTTGTTTCAAAATACTAGATAAATACACTAGATTTGGTGTGTGTGTGTGTGTGTGTGTGTGTGTGTGTGGGCGTCGTTTTCCCTTGTACCTGGAGTGAAGACATTTGGGTTGAAGCGCATTTCAAAAATGATGTTGCTGACCGAGCCGACTTCTTGACAAGCAACTCTCACTGCTTTCGTAGCGCGAGCGTCACCTGCATGTACAAAATAGACACTCATCATTAAACACTTCGCATTACAAAAAGCCTCAGACAAAATTGATGAGCGATCATTAACCTTTAACCCATGACACACAACCAAGTCATCACCTGCTTTTGCACACTCTTCAAAACCCCCATCCTCCTCCATTAGTTCTCTCACCCGCTGGTTGAACTGAGAGTGTCTAAAAAGTGGACAGAAGACAGTTCAGTTACTTGTTTGTTAAAGGGGAGCCATCATGCTCGGCTGTCTTCTAACATAAGTGAGTCCTGCTTCAGTACCCTCGTATGAAGCAGGACTTGCTTACAATAGAAAAGTTGAGCGTGACAGCTCCCCTTTAAGGAATGGACCCGCTCCACTGAATGAACAGAATGTGTCTTTGAGGATCTTACTTGTGTTGGACGAAGGCGTGCAACAGCTCTCGTCTCAGCCGACAGAGCCCATGAGGGTAGCTCTGCGGCAGCCCCGTGTCTGACTGGTAGCTCTCCGGCCACCTGTCTCCTCCTTCTTCTACACATTTCGGCTTCTCCACCTCCTCCTCCTTCTTCTCCTCTTCCTCCTTCTTCTTCTCCTCCTCCTCCTCCTCCTTCTTCTCCTCCTCCTCCTCCTTCTTCTCCTCCTCCACCTTCTCCTCCTCCTCACCCCCGGCGGCGGTGGTCAGGGCATCGGTGGCTCGCTCCGCCGCCTCCACCTCTGGGCAGAAGTTGGCATCGGCCGGGAAAGTCCGGACAAGGTCCAGCAGGTAGAAGCGACCGTCGGCTCCCGTCAGGCCCTGGGCGTCCACCGAGGTGAAGAGCGACACCTGGTGGCCGCTGGGCCCCACGACAGCGTGCCTCTGCAGGGAGAGGGCCTTGGCAGACTGGGCCAGGAGCAGCAGGAGCTGCATGCGTGTGGGCGACTCCTGGTGACCCGCGTTCACTCCATACATCAGACCCCTGATCACAGACCCGCAGAATAACGTTGTTGTGATTAAGAGTCAAACCAGAGGAACTGAGGGCATCACAGTCTGTCAATATTTTTAAACAGCATCTTAAAACATACATTTTCAGAATCAGAACCACAACCCTACAGCTGTAGACCAACAAGCTCCCACACCCACAGTGACTCCTTGTTTTTAGTATTTTTCTATCATTTTTTTCACTGTGCCAACATATCCGAAAAAAAGAAACCTTGTATGTGCAGTAAACTCGGCAGTAAAGCTCTTTCGGTTTCTGCCCTTAATCACAGTTACAGTCCCAAAGGGCTTCACAGGCCCACATCCATACCACACATCCCCTAACGCTAAGCCCTCTAAAAGCATGTTTCCTGAATATCAGGGAAGAAGCCCTGAGAGGGAAGACAGAACGAGGGATCACTCCTTCCAGGTACGTGGTTAGGAGTGCAATAGGTGCCAAAGTGGGCTGGATTCCAATTTTGATTCTGAATTCACCTTGAGGAGGGAGGGGAAGAAGACTGGTCCGGGTCAGGCTCCGGGTCATCCGAGCTGGGGGCGAGGCCCTGGGCGGACAGACGCACCCCGCGGTAGTCCACGGTGGCGGTGGGGAGAGTGTGGAGGCCCTGCAGCGCCCCCTCCAGGTCACTGTACGCCTGGACCCCCTTCAGCTCCAGCCGCTGTGCCGCCCTGCACGTACGAGAAGGCCGCTTAAAAAGCTTTGTCTGCACCGGTGGGGTTAAGACAATACAACCTCATTTAACTTATCTTATATACTATAACTTATACATGAGGTTTGAGTGGGACCAAAGCAACAAGCATATAAGATAAGATAAGATAAGATGAGAAAAGATAAGATAGCACTTTATTAAGCCCAGATGTGTACAGGGCAGTAATAGCAATGAAACAAAACAAATGAATGAATATTGGTCAAAATAAATAGAAATCAATATTGTAGATATTACATTCGCCTGCTACAGGATGCAATTATGTGGGTACAGTATTTACAGTATGACTTACATACTTTTCTACATTTTGGGAGGTTCTAAAAGGCTTAACCACTGCTTAACGAGGCTTAAGTTCACCATGAGTAACTCATTTTATGCTCTTTAAACTCTTACTCTTCCACATTGTTAGTATTCATGGTGAACTTCATCTGTGCAAAATGTGGGGGGGGGTCTAGCTGTTTGTCTAGGTACATTAAGCCTCGCTAAGCATTTATTTTTGTTAAGCGTTTCAGAACCTCCCCAGATTTTCGAGTACCGGCCGTTTTCCTACCTGCGGCCTCGGTCCCCACCCAGCACTGTGCTGGACGACCCCTGGCTCATGAAGACCCCTCCCCAGAGGAAGCCAGGGTCCTCCGTGCTCCCGTTGACCGGCTCCACGAAGCCGTCCACCACCGTCTCCGCACCCTGGGCCGCCGCCCACACAAACGCACTGTTCACCTGAAGACGGAGAAGATAAGAGAGTAGACACGTTAGACACTTGTGTATAATGGTCAGCATTGTTAAATACTGACCATTATACTAATCGACAGCTAGACCAGTATCAAACAATAAATTGAATAAACATCCCATTTCTACAGTAATACGCAAAATGGCCCACATTAAGGAGAAAAAATGCAGACAGGCAATGTACTACCAAAGTTAACCTTAAGGGGGCGCTGATGGAAAGAAGGCTGAGAACCCCTGTTATAGATGAAAGTAAATATCTAATCATTGTTGGTAACTGTGGTATAAGCAGAATAAACCACTTCGCCTTGGCCGCATCACCACCCCCGTCATTCCCCACCGTGGTTTATTCCTTACATAATGTATAATTTCAATAATGTTAATAATAAATAATAATGCATATACTGTTAATAATGCCTCAACTGCCTGTAATGTTTACTTTTGTTTCTTCCATTTACATTAACACTGCATATCATATAGTGTACAGAGATATATTGTCTGTAGTTATGGTGTGCTGTTTTTTTGCTGATTAGAAGAACACAACACCATAGAGAAAAGACCAGTCTGGGTGGTCTGGCTGGTTTCGGCTGGTTGTCCGTGTGTCACTGCAGAGCTCTAGGGGACTAACCTGGAGCAGAGTTCTGTCCCTCCACAGCCTCTCCTCCAGGCTGCCTTGGGGAAGGTCTCTGGCTGCTTGCAACTCTTCATTCCAGTCGGGAGCCTTACAACGGAAGACATACATACATAAGATATAGCGCAGAAACACACATGAAACACACTTCTAGTTTATTTGTCATATGCGTTTTGGCGAGTCATTAATGGCCATGAAATCCTTGAATTTCAGGCATCCTCAACCGTGCAACATGCAACAAATAACAGTGTAAATCAAATAAAAAATGAATTAAAAGATATATAACAATAAAGTTCACCAAAAAAATAATAATACACAAAGAGAATGAAATCTGAATAGTGCAAACACACACACAAACACAAAACAAACATAAATGCTGTGAATATTCCGTGTGGTACCTGTGCTGCGGCCTGTTCATCCAGACCCAGCCTGCTGAAAGTGTTTCTCTGTGTCCGTGAGATAGAGGACGGTCCCAGCCAGCACATGGTTCGATAGGGGGTGGGCAGCACCTCTGCTGGGGGCAACTGAGACCTACAGGGCATGAAGAGAACGGATGTATGGATCAGCAACTCAGCACGGACTACAAGCGTTTCCAGCTGGTCAACTCAGCCTTTTTCTCTCACCAATTTCCCTTTAATAAAGATTAATAAAGTACATCATCATCTTAGGTTATTATCTGCACCTTATTGGCAATGCTTGCATTTGTGTCAAGATCCCTCTTGGAACCAAGGTCTCAAAAGGCGACCTCTTGAGGGTTCTGTTGCTGGTATGCTGTTACAATTACATTGCATTACATTGCAACAGTTTATGGGTGAATAGATCCCTCGCTACATACATAGAAATCTTGTGTTCTGGAACCACTCTTAGAAGAACCATGGGCCTTAGTCACCTAGCGGCCATCTTTCCGCATTCAGTTCCCCCCATCCAGCTAACTTTTAGAACCAAGATGGAACCCAGATGGCTGCTAGGTGAATATAAAGCCCATTGAATAACACAGCAGTGCTCTGTACTCATCTTGCGTAACGGTTACCTGTTCTTATTGGTGGAGAGGGCTTGTCTGAATGCAGGGCTAAGGTGACAGAGCAGGTCAGTGAAACAGTGGCAGAGCGGAGACGACTGAACAGGACGGGAATCAAACAACTCTTCTGTGGACCTGAAACAATGGGAGGCAGAGAGCAACGAGATGAAGGAGACGCAAGTACAGATTCTTAGTGAGGGTTAATTATTAACTTAGCTTTATGTATTGCTATTGCGACTTCTCTTCTGATTCCTATGACTACTCTGCACTCGGTCCAGCACTAGAACTTTCTCGGTAGCTACTATAATCTTCATTGTGTGCGGTGATTGTTCTCAGCCTCACTTGTAAGTCGCTTTGGATACAAAAGTGATACAAATGACTTAAGTGTAAAATGTAAATATGGTATGAAAAACAATCCCTATCGTATTAAGCACTATAAAACACAATGATATAAATGCACGTTTGTTACCTATTGACATAGAATCCTTTTGGACACGACGTGACATCATATCGGCTTCCTTCTAGGGTCAACACGGTAACATACAGGAAGTCTCCCTGCAGCTTCCTGTGGCCTGGCGGTGGATTCCAACAACTGAGGGACAAGTCCCTCAGATAGATGGATCCCTGAGGAGAGGACAATGAAATCAATGGTTACAGAGAACCCTAAACCCGTATGCTTAATGTGTGTTGAGTGTGTGTGGTTGGTGGCTGGTTTAAGCAGCCTCACCTGGCCCGAGTCAGACTGATTAGACTCTGTGGCTGCTGGGTGCTCCAGGCTGCACACGTGTGTGCAACCACAGGTTAAACCAGGCACCACCACACACACTCAGGAGGAGTGCTAGCATGTCAGCCACTCAGGTGGCGTGTAGCACAATGTACTCGAGTCAGAACAGAAGCTGCATGACCTTTGTGTATCATGATTGACTTTGCACTCATTACTAATCTACTATTTTCTAAATCTTACTTAACCTTTATATTGCTTGTTCATGTCTACCCATTGTGGAACCTATTGCCCTCCTAACCGTCCCTGGAAGGAGGGGTCCCTCTTCTGCGTTCCTTCTCAAGGTCTCTTCCTTGATAATTAGGAGAGTGTCTCCTTGTCCTTTAGACCAGTGGTTCTCAACTGGTCCAGCCTCAGGACCCACATGTGTCATTAGACCAGTGGTGATCAACTGGTCCAGCCTCAGGACCCACATGTGTCATTAGACCAATGAGATCAATGCCTTCATGTACTGTTAAAAACATTGAGCGAACAAAAAGCTGCAACAATTGGGGCTAAACTCAATGGAATAGTGAGCCATTGAAACATGAATTAACATTGAAACATTAGTTAATTCATTGGCTTCTTTTTAAAGATTAAGGTTTGGCATATGCTCTGCGACCGATGAATGGACGTGCACCTCTGGCTGGGAGCTGTGAGGCAGGAGGGCCATGAGAGGCCTCTCCAGCGAGCCGGGGAGAAGGTAGTCGGGGGGTGCTCCATCCTGGCCTCCTGCCTCTGGTTTTGGCCCGCTTGTGGATCGCTTCAGGCTCTTCCCGTTGGCAGAGCCACCATCTGCGGGCAGAACAATTATTTTTGTATTTTACAACCTGGCCTGTTGAGACATGATGCTGCTGCTCTGTCACATGGTGAGTGAATACCGAGTCATGTGTGTTGAATGTGTGTGTGATCACCTGGAATGTTTGTAAGCGTCTCCAGTACGCTGGGGGAGCGTCCTTCTTTCAGCGCGTCTTGGGGTCCAGATGTTCTGAGCATCTCCAGCACACGACCAAGATGGGCCCTGACTGAGTGGGGAGAGTACGGTTCTGGGAAACAACAAGTTACTTAAGGTTACAAGTCAACAAGTTACAAAACATATTGTGTATGACAGTAGAGACACATTTTCTGTGTACAGAAAAGACAGCATACATTACTACATGACGTCACGTTAATGACTAAAAAGTCAGCAACATACGTTATATTCTGACCCGGAAGGGCATAACAACAGGCGAACAGAACAGACTGTGTGTTAATTGATGTAACTCCGACACACTGCTGCCAACGTCAACATTTGGTTCATGTTCAAGGATGTCAAAGCAACCGTAACTGTGATAATTTAAAAGTAAGATTTATTTTCAAGACGCAAAACCAAGACAGCACAGTGGTGGGGTGGAGGTCAGTCATCATTACACATAATGGACTCATATCTCCAGAAAGGAAGTCTTCTCTCAGCCATAAAGCAACACTCTTGGTTTGTTTTCTTACTTCAAGCTCTATTCGAGGTTTGTTAACGTACGGTATGTTGAACAAGATTTACCAACATTTCTCGTCTGGGATCAATAAAGCACTATCTTATCTTATTATTGAAACATTATTGGAATAACACCCCAAGAAACACGGACCCAATCTTCTGATAACAATCAATCTAAAACAAATGTAAATCAATCAAATTAAAACCAGCAAATCAAACATGTCAAGTCGCCAGGCATAAATCTACTATTCATACATATCCACATTTAAATAGTTTCAGAGCACTTCTCAGAGATTCTACACGGTGAAATCTTAGCGGCTTAGCACGCAGATGTAACATGCAACACTCAACTTTTGCAATTTTACATGCAACTGGGAGAAACCTCACAGCACACGGGACAATACTGAGTTGATTAAAATAAGCTGGGAATTATAAGCAGCGGGTGCCAAGGCTGTCAATCACACTAGATACACACATGAGGGTGTCTATACAATACATTTAAACATACAACATAATGGAAGACTAGTACGCCAGCGTCAACTATAAAAAACAACATCCAATGACAAGTATGAATTAATAATGAACTGGTTATGTGTTTATTTCCAAACAGCCTCCAAATAAGGAGATGGACTCATGCATTCCACACCATGCTGCAACCAACATTTTGCTCTGCACCACAGAAACTGCTTTAGCGCTCATCCCAAGATGGGGGGGGGGTAATGTTCTCCAGCTCTTCAGGAGCACATAGTAGTAACAGTGAGCCAGAGACAGACTGCTCGCTTTGTTCGAAGGACGATAGCATAACAGGTAATGTGCTATGACACTGTATTTTTATATATATAGCCAATGACAAAATGACAATGTTGAACGTGGATAAGAATTTAACTATGAGTGTTTTATCTATAGTATTAACTATAAGTCATAAACAATCACATTTTGGCTTTATCATTTCTTCATAAGAGAAAGGCGTGAAATTGAGAACTCTGATACAAGGGACTGAGATATACTTAGTTAGAGAAGAGAGTTAGACAGTAAAGCTACCTTCAATCAGCCGGAGGACAGATCCTGGCTTCAGGCTCTTCAGGCTCTGCAATTCCACAAGAGGGTCCAGGGTTGTTCCGGCGAGAGCCAATGAGAGGCTGGAACGCGGACACACCTCCTCCCGAGCCAGGAGCGCCATGACGGCATCTTGAACCAGCCAGAAACCATTCACCTACATTCACACCCCCAGCAACAAATGAACACACGGGAGGGACAAGGAGGACATTTAACTGTAGGGTTAGGGTTAGGGTTAGGAAGTTATCTCTCCACCGTTAGATACCTTTACTTGCCAGGTATCCCAGTATTTAGTTGTTTGTGTGTGTTTAGTTGTATACCTGCATCTCAAATAGCTCCACGCCTGCCCCCTGGATCTTCAGAGGAAAAGACGACTCTTCCGCGCTCATTACAACGGGCTCCGGTATACCACTTGGCGTCGCATCTGTGGACAGAGGAAAGAGTAGAGGCACTTCGGCTGTTATTAGGGAATGTCTTAAAGCCTTACTGACAAATGTAGGAGAGGTTATTGCAGATCATTTCTTAGCAAACATGACAAAGTCAGTTGCAGAAAGCAATCTGGCATTATGAGGGCGTCGCTGCATGTGCTATTAAGTCATCATGAGTAAGTGAAAGAGAGAGAGAGAGAGAGAGAGAGAGACACACACATCATGAGTGAGTGAGTGAGTGAGAGAGACATCATGAGTGAGTGAGTGAGTGAGTGAGTGAGTGAGAGAGACATCATGAGTGAGAGAGAGAGAGAGAGGGAGAGAGAGTTGTCTGTTTCAGGTTTAACGCCAACATCATATACAATACATGGAGAGAGGCGTAATGCACGACCCAGCATGTTCCTCAACTCAGCATGCAGAAGAATGACTAAACCTGTTGAATTAGCCGTGAGTTTCATGTCATCTCAGTGAGAGAAGGGACAACCACGCCTCACACTGGCATGTTGGAACTCCACTACGCTGAACCCTATGAAGCACAGAACATACTATGCAGCTGTAGATAAGCAACTATGCAGCTGTAGATAAGCAGCTACGCGTTGTTAATAGTCAATCGGGATATTTACAAACAGACACAACAACATATACAAAAATAAAAAACGGATTTTATAGTTTTATTGTCAATCTGGGGCTGTTTTATGTCTGGAAAGCAGCCAGCCAGTTTCCCTACGTGTGATTGGCTGAAATAATACCCTCCTCTCTCGTCGTCTTTCCTACCCTAACTGCCCAAATTACAAACCCCCATTGTTTCAGGTCTAGCTATCATTTATTTTCCTGGTTATTCAGATTCCAATCTGCTACAAAGTATTTCTAACGACTAATCCCCCAGTGAAATGTGCATTTATTTAAACATGGGCAGGTTTCCAACCATAATGAGTGTGGTGGGAATCCCCAGAGGGCACACGCAGGTGGGGAAAGGTCAACATTCCATTACAATATTTATTTTGCCCTTTTCCCTAATTAACTGGTTGGAGGGAACATAAAGAAGATGACCAAGAATGAGTGAGACAAAGCACACATACATACACTAACATACACAAACGTACGCTAACATACACTAACGCACACTAACATACAAGTCACTAACATACACTAACATACACTAACGCACACTAACATACACTAACATACAAGTCACTAATGTACACTAACATACAAGTCACTAACATACACTAACGTACACTAACATACAAGTCATTAACATACACTAACATGCAGTAACATGCACTGACATATACTAACGTTGTTTATTTAGACCGTGTAAAAGACTGATGCATTCTTCTTCAGAGATGCTGTATGTGTTGGAGTACAGCAGTAGGGCAACACTGGAAGCTTGTTCATATCGACACGGCAGTGCTAAATGTGCCAGCCACCACAACATATCCAGCAAGTGAATAAGAAAATGAAAGTGTGGAAAAATAGGAAGAGGCACACAGTGAAACATTGGAAGGATTTCTTACCAGTTTTCGGATGACTCCTTCCACCTGCTGCTTTCTTCACTTTGTCCCTCATCTCTGCTGCTTTCAACTTTATATTTATGTGTTTTTCTCTGCGTTTAGGATCTGTTCCACACTACTCGAGCACTGTGCAGGGAGTGAGAGAGGAGGAGAAGGAGTGTAAAAATAAGTGAGGTCTTTGCTCATTGGCTTATGCAACGTGAGTTATAGTAAAAGCATTTCTATTCAGAATGCAGATCCTGCCCATTTTGCCTTCACCAGGCAAAGTCAATGTATCTGCATTCCCTGTGTTAGAAGCCACACCCTCCCGTTGCTCAACACTCGTCAGGCCACTGTAGGTCTTGAGCCTTCCTCTCTCTCAAACTTACTTTGTTGAACTGGGTGTGTCAGTTCATTCTAACTTGATTCACTTTTCCTTCCCCTCTCTACCATGGCATT
>OMNO01003414.1:2316-13553 GCA_900303215.1 Trachyrincus scabrus | reverse complement strand
ACACCGCTTGAAAAAAAATAATGTTTGCGCTTCCTGACTGAAAATGATAGCGGATTCAGTGGGGAGGGACGTGAGACCGAGGCAGCAGGCAGACAGGCAGGCAGCGTCTCCACAGCCTTGCGGTCTGGTGACAAGACGGGATGCATGGCTGTGATCGCCACACACACTGTATTCAGGAACACACTGTCGTATGCAAAAAACACTATATGGCTGTGAGGGGACATTAAGGCAAAACAGCCCCTATTGTGGAGAAAACTACAGCGGAGCTCGCATCTGCAAAATGAAAAAGGGAAATACCTCCTGTGGCTCATCATCTCTACGCCTATTGATCCACCACAGAGCGGCTCCCGGTAGAGCCGCATACAGAACAATATTCAAAGTAACTAATCACTCAAGTAGCCCACAGGGATGCTTTCAGGAACCACAGGGACGGGTATCAGGTCTGTCTCTAATCTAACCATATGTAAACACATTAAAGCTTCACAAATGGCAGACTCATTAAGTGTGTTCCCTCAGATGCCGTTTACCAGGGTGGGCTTGGTTCTCCTGCGGTAAACTACTGGCGTCCATTTCGAAGCCTCGACTAGCCACAAAGGCCTGCTATCATCTTAAAGCGTGAGCACCGACACGGGACAGGAAATAAAAACGTATTTTTTGTATTTTTGAGAGCTTGGGCTCAATTTTACTGTTTTTCTATACCATGACTGGATTGTTGCAAAGGGGCCTTTAGTAATAGGTCACACAACTTAAGTTGATAAAACTTGCCAAGGATCAACCCATTTTCAGCATTTCCTATCCTTTTCCCTTGCCTGCCTAACTGACCTTTAAAAAAGGGGACAGAAGAAAAGAAACAGGAAATAGATGGAGGAATGGAGAGGGAAAATAAGCTAAGCTTCCACTACCTGTATTCATTAGACATTAATAATAATGACTTCATAGTTACATTTTCAACTATGCTTGTATTTAGTGAATATTCTGTTCATGTTTTTTTTTTATTCAGGGATGTAATTTGAACCAAATGTTTACTTAAACACCAATCATTTTAAAAGTCAGAGGTGGAATTATCTCACAAAGGAGCAGCAGATAAAAGCTCTGTTGAGTGACAGGTCAATTATTATAACATTCCTTGACAGTAATATGCAAAGCCATCTCTCAGCTTTGCCTTCTCTCTCATGTTTCTGTTCAAGCAGAAAAGCCTCACACTTAGATGTTCTTCTTAAAAATCTAGGATGCACTGGTAACATTAAGGTAGGCGATGAAAGACAGCATGTAGCTTGAATAAAGTTAAAAATCAATCCAAGTAAAAAATGTTCCTAAGAAAAACACCGGCCAGCATGAAAGGGTCAGGAACCCAATTACCAGTTTAATTAAATAAATTAAGCAGATGAGTTGACTATTACATTACATTCATCCAATTATGAATTATTATTGGAGAATCAGAGTGTAAATGTAGTTTCTAAGGGGAATTTGCACCACACTAGGGCTGCCGCAATTCGTCAACGTCAATATTTTTAATCAACGCATGTTTTTTGATTTTGATTTTTGATTTCTAAAACGCAAATCGTTAAATTAAATTAGTTATAATAAATGTGTCACTTCAATATCACTTCGTAATTGCTGCGTTCACCTAAGACGCTTTTGGCTCTCGTCGTCGGTCGGCTACCAAAGAGGTTGCGTGTAAAGGTTTCCCCAGACCGAAAGCTTAAAAAATATGGGAATACTCTAAATTAGCAGACAATAAAATGGCCGTTTGTTCGCTGTGCAAAATGTCTATGGCATTTCACAGCAGCATTACCGCCATGCGCGAACACCTGAAAGGAAAGCATGTAGGTGCTATTCTGGAAGGAGGACTGCCAGAAAAGTGTTTTTAAAAACGTGGCGCCCACTTTACCATTGTTTTCCTATGGTACAGCGTGCCCGTGCTGAGCTGCCTTCTTTTGATTTGCGTCTTTTGACTGCATAAAATATTTCAACTTTGGGCGATGGGCGCGGAACCGCCCCGCTCGTCAACGGAAGACAAGACGTGGTTCTGTATGCTCAGCCCCTTAATAAGTGTAGTCTATTCATGTTCATGAAACAAATTACCAACGTGTTATTATTAGAAAGAGCTTTTGCCATTATGGCTGCTACACACGCTCAAATATTAAATTCATTATCACTGGTTGGCCTGCTACCTTACATTTTTCAATGATTGAGTGTTGATTAGAACACGTTTAGAATCTTGGCTTATTCTACGTTGACTGGCGGTGTGTGCGCACTGGGCTTATAACAGCACTGGGACTTTTAACAACACATGTATCACTCCGCCTTACCGGTGTTCTAATAACCGTTAATTACATCTTAGATTGTAAGAAACTTTGCACCGCAAAGATGAACGTATTTCCACAAATAACATTTGAGTTAAATTATGAATGGTCGTCAGGAGAGGACACTAGTGTGCAGGAAAATGTTTATGTGTTGCTTGGCAACAGTCCAGTCCCAGTCCAGTTGTGGAACTATTTGTTTTGGTGGAGCCAAATAAATGATTAAATAAACAAACAAATCATAAGTTCTTGCTTATTACTGTTCGCCAATAAAAGGCGCCTGTAGAACTGTTGTATAAAATCTCACGGGAGAGGGAGTGCTGTTATACTGAACATCAGCACGGCTGTGATTATCTTCAGCGCCTACGACCGAATCACAGCCGTGCTGATATTCAGTATAACAGCACTTCCTCTCGCGTGAGATTGCTCAAGTATACCTCATCTAATTATTTTATTCCTGCCATTATGTTAAGCATAGGCTTGGGTAGGGAATGTGAACGTTTGAATAATTGTGATCAATATAATTAAAGGTTTAAGTTAAAGGAATATAGGGAATATTACTATATATAAATATTATTTGAAAAATGCTTACATACACTTGTGCACACACAAATGAGACTTTATGAAAGAATAAGATATTTGAAAGGTGGAAAGGTAAGCATTAGCATAACGGATTGCTATTGCCAGTGGCGTTTTTATGTGTAAAGGCTACATACCAGGTAAAAAGAAGTTAGCCAATCAACTCTGAAATATGAAATGACGCTGTAGTAGGGCTTGCCCCACATTGAATACACTAACACTCTGAGAATGCGTATTCAGTATTTTCCTGCGTACAATACTCATTGCATTGTGAGAGAGGGGCTAGCCCCACATTCACGCCACCTACTGTGGACACGAATCGGGAGAACGCAGTAGAAGCAGAGAAGCAGGCAGCAAGGCAGGGAACAATAAATAGGGATGTTCCTGACGACTAACTTCCCTGACGGTTAACCTGACGTTTTGTAAACGACTAGTTTATTAAAAAAAATAAAATGCCTAGAAATATGTCAAAATTGAGCACATTACAATCCAAGAGCCCAAACACGGTCGGAAATAACATTGTGTGTATTATAAGAGCCATTTGAAATGCTTAATGTAATGTTTTTATAACAAAATCCTATTATAAATTAGGCTGAAAAGTGTGACATTTTGCAACGTGCATTAGGCCTGTTGCAGTCAGCTCTCATGTAGAGAATGTGTTCCGCATCGCACCAGTTGAACTGTTAGGTAGGGGGCAAAACAGTTAGGAGTTGTCTAGCTTTGGAAGTTTAAATCTAAATAATCATCCAAAATAAATCTTCATCTGTCAAGAGACGTGATAACAATGATCGCTGATCGCGGTTCATTCATTTTATCGATCCACTTACTGAGTGAGCAAGCCATTCGCGTGATCAGTCGCTCAAACTCAGCAGGCCTAAAGAAAGTTAAGACAAGTAAGTAAATATAATCTGGCAGATCATAGTTACAGTCAGAGTTCAATCCTTCAGTGGGAGCTCGTTCATACATCCATGGTTATTGTTATATATCTAATTAAAACAGGTACGCCTATTTAAATGAAGTCATGAAAAGACAAACTGATTACGAATGACAGCGCACCTGACATGACCGCAATTACTGACTGGGGTGAAGAGCGCTATTGAGAATTGTGAACCATATTAAATTAAATTATTAATGATTAGATGTTTTGGGAAACTACACATTGTATGCATATTTCTATCAATAGTGAATGGCGTGATTCCGCGATCGATATATCGGCAGAAATGCTTTTCTCAAAGAGAAAAAAACAACAACATTTAACCGACCACTATTTCTGGTTCCGACTACCAAGCGCAGCAACGACTAGTCATGAACATCCCTACCAATAAACAACTCACATTAATTTAACATTAAAGGTACAATATGGCAAAAAAATTATTATGAAATGTGCTCTAAAACACATTCTGTCATGTAGACGCTAACTTTAAGGCTACAGGGATCTAGGTTAATTGCTCCGACTACAGCAGTGCAAAGAAATCTCAAAAAGTGAGGGTGGGCGGGGTTTGGAGAGAGTAGGGAGAGGGAGGGGTAAGGAGCGGAGTGGAGCGGAGTGGAGAGGAGGTGAGGAGATGTTCGGTGTCAGACTGGAGCTAGCTTGAAATCACAAATCTTGCATATTGTTCCTTTAATAGAGATAATTAAATGCAGTTCATGTATAAATGTGTGTCGTTGTGTCATTTCATCAGTATCCTAAAAAGATACAAAATAAATAGAACTTGTTGAACATTTAAAAAAGATTGACCCAGATGTTACCAGTAAAATGACTGAGTGAACAGCATGAAGCTCTTTCACATTTGTAGAATTGCACATAATGATTTTCTGCTCACCAAATTATGCTGTATCTTTTCATCCACATCATGCTTTAAAAGCTCAAGAGGCCATTTTAAATGTGTTTTTGGAAAGAAAAAAGAATCCTACAATTTCCCTTTTCTAAGGAGATTGCATTATAAAGCAAAGATCCATTTTGAAGCCTACATTTTGATCCATAAGCAGGGATGGAAGTACAATTTTAAATATCAAAAGGTTTCCAGTATCAAAATATATCATATTTACATAAATTGTATCAACCTGTATTTTTTTGTGCAAATTGATTAACATGGAAATGGATATTGAGAAAATAATAATACAAACCAATTACATTATTTTGACATTTCTTTAATAGGTCCTTGGCGGCTTGGAGTTTCAGAATTGCCAAAAGCACCAAAGCAGAATGACGCAATTTACATTCAAATGTCAGTATGCAGAGAAGTGAGAGTTGCCAAAGTGTATTGTTGTGTGACAAGCAGGATTTCTGAATACGCCACTGAAAGCAAAGATGTACATGAGTGCACTTGACACAGTGAAACCCACGGCATACATATTTTTATGAAAAGAATAAAAAATAAAAAAACATAATACATTCATGAGCATTATGGTGTGTGGGACCTATTCACACAAAGGATAGGGTTTTGTTTCAGTGCTTAATGACACCGGTTAACTGAGGACTGTACACTCGACAACATGCCTAGAGTCACACGGGGACGTAATGAAGTTTGGAAGCCTCGGACGACGAGCTTTTAACTATAAAGGTCAACCCTGATCAAGAGGCAGGCCTACCGATGTTAAGATGGCCCTGGCAGCAACGCGTGAGCCACACATGATTACTGTACAGTATATCACAGCATCACAGATGCTACGCCACTAATGAGCCACTGACCTTCACCATCGGCAGAAAATATTAAAGACTAAACACATACAGTACATACCCTCGTAACACGCTGCACACATGAGTCATTAACAACCAGTAGTCCCAATCTGAAAAATCACACCACCTCATAGTCTTTCCAATGAGTCATTTTTGTACACAATACTTGGCATTTGACACGAGTGCAACCTTGTATGCCTGCACTTCAACATTATTTCGCGAGAAAGTGAATTTATTTAAAAAATAAATATAATAGAGTAAATAATAATAGCATAGCAATAACCAGAATTGTACCTCCTAGAGGAGAGGGTGTTTGTGCATTTCAATAGCAATTCATCCCATTAAAGTCCTATTTGAAGCAACAGCCAGGTGGATTTAGAGGAGATGTAGGGGGATTAGTGAACTGATATCAATCACTACAGTTGAACCATCCCCTTATCTGGCACCATCAGAAGCCCTGGCTGCCTTTCCCATTGATTCTGGTCATGGTAAGACTGCAGCGGGAGCTTAGGGCAAGGCTTTTACTACAGGGAGCCCTGAAGCTCCAGGAAATGGCTTATCTGAAATGAATACATTCAACAGAAAATTGCTTGACGGTATTAGAGACAAACAAGATGGGGCGAGTTTGGTGGATGCTGGTCAGGTAGGCGGCAAAAAAGGAAAGAACCACGTCTGCGGAGTACCGGAAAAAAAAGAAGCAGAAAGAGTTTGTTTAGCCTTCTCTCGCACAGTGTTGTTCCATAGGACGCCAACCATCTCACACAGCAGACTACATATTGCAGATCTGATTAATCAGTACGGAGAAGCCGGATAATGATGAGCTCCGTGGGACTCCTTAAAATGCCAAGGCCTCAATTCCCAAAGGGAGAAAGTAAACAACAGAGGCGTTCAACAGCGTGTCTTGTTATCGACGCTCCTCGCCGTTGTTTAACATGGCCGTAGCCCAGGAACAAATTACGGGGGGACTCGTGGTGATGTGGCGGTGGCGACCATCGTCTCAATATCACACGTGAAGGAGGGAACATTGTGCCCCTGACAGCGGGCCACACGGCTCGCTCTGGCAGATGTGTCTGCTCTCCATTCAGTATTTCTAATCCTGTCTGAAAGCCTATCTGGGATGTCAGGCTTCTTCCTAAATTGGCTCGTGTTCTTAGTGATTGATTAAAGTACTGTAACCCAGCTTTATTAGACTGCCCTGAACTCTGTATTTCTGCCAAATCTATTAGGTAATGCATCTCGTGTCATTGTACCGATTGGGCTTTTTTTTCCCGTCTGTGAGGAAACCTACACAGATGATCCATTTAACATATTTCCTCATATATATTATAAAAAATAAGTGGAAGTATTGTGCGTCGCCTTTCTAAATGAGCAGTGGCCATTACCGTGTGCTTTGGTGCATGTCAATCAAGGTAGCTCAATGAAAAACGTTATTTATTCAAATCAACCGATATTTAGCACTAAAATGTGAAAAACAGTTCATGCAGAAATATGCTGGTACTTGAGGAAAAAACATGCACCTATCTGCTGACATTGAGCTAACGATATGGCTATAATTCATGGGCTTATGCTATAATATCCCCCATGCCATTGCACACAGAGGAGGGCAGTGGAGGTGAGGTTGTCCTGGTAATATTGCTGACGCCCAAGTCCTAGACATTGCACTTAAGAATGTCTCTTGTAGAACATTATTCACACACACAGGAATTATAATGACCAGGGACGACGAGGGGACCACGACAGTACCAATCACACATAGGACACACAGGGGCTCGGTGAGGGCGATTAGGGTTAAACAGCCAGGCGCCACATATTGGATGTTACCACTTGTGTTAAAACCCTCTCCAACCCATAAACCTTAACCTAGTCCGTTAAATATTAAAACGCCTATGTACACCTATGAATTGAATTTGAATTGGTTAAACATTTCAGATCAAGCCCATTACAAAGCAAACAACTAGGAGAATTTTTTTGAATCTCATTTGTTGACTTATTATTGCAGTTCCTTCCCGACTAGAGTCGCTTCCCGACTGCAACTGGCCTAATCAATAAGGGCCGGGTCTCCCTCTGACTGTTATCCTGACCCCCACTTATGTCTTATGACATCTGACTTATGCGTTACATTAACACACACCTTGCACATATTCTGTATTGCACATATCATCATACTTACACTTATTGACACATCACACTTATTCTTAAAACACTTTCTTTCTCATATCTGCTATTGTTAATTTGTCATTTACATTTATTTATATTTCTTGTTTTTGCAGCACCTGCCTGTCTTTGTCCTTATGTTTATTGTTATGCACCAACGAACCAAGGCAAATTCTTTGTATTTTAACAGATACAATAAAACCTTTTCTGATTCCGATTCTGATAACCAGAGTAAGAGAGGCTGCAGTAATGATGCTTAGAAGTAGGCCATGCCCCAACCCTGGAGGCAGCTCTGGCTTGGGGTTGTCTCCCAGCCTCCCAACACCGCACACAGGAGCTACTCACAACGATCTGCCCATTCTATATATGCACTCACTGAGCCGGAAGAAACACACGGAATCTTACTCATTCTTTGACTGTTTACGCACTTGCTGATACTCAAAGATTGGTGTGTGTGTGTGTGTGTGTGTGTGTGTGTATAAGAAGAAAAGAAAGAAGACGAGAGAGAGACATTGTTTGAGGGGGAGGAAGGTTTCGTTGTTTTTTTTGCCACTACGGTTTTCTGCAAGAAAAATATGAATACTTTTCATTTTTCATGAACACACTAAAGAAAAAAAGAAGAAAACTCAACACAGATGCAAGCAGGATTGAGTTGTGGGGTGCGAGGAGATCAAATCTTGTTACTTCAAAAGCAATTTGAGGATTTATTATTAATACATTTAGCTGTTGATATCCCAAGCATGCCTTAAACAGTGACACTGGATTCCTCTGTGCCTGAACGTCGACACAGAGACAGAAGAGAGTAATATGTTATTTTCACCCAGCATAGAAATACAAGACATAAAATGTTAAAACAAGGGTGTTGTTGTTTCTCGTTTGATGGTCTTATAGCGTTTCTATGTGGAGCAGGACAATGGAAGTGCTTCTCAAAAATTAATATGCCTATGAGGTTTCCAATAATTCTGAAAGACACAAAAGTGCAGCCCTTGATCCGCGAAAAAGTAACTTATGTAATGACTGCGAGTCATTGCTGGTGCAGTAGGCAGAAACACTGGTTATCCTTGGCAGAACATGCTGGAAATGTTGTTCCTGTGTATTGCTGTGTGAGTGTGTAGGTGTGTTGATGTTCACACATTTTATGGCAGAATGCAGGGGTAAATCATGAGAGAAAAACACAAAAATGAAATGCTTAGTCAATGTACACATATTATTAGGATACATATAAGGCCTTCTTTAATCTCTAGAAAGGAAAACAAATGAGCATAATGATACTTCACTTATCTTCTCAGTAGTGCAAGACTGGCACTTTGGAAACATACTAAAAACCAATTTGTAGACACTTGACATATTCTATATTGTATTAGAGGTATCATCGTCTTCCTCGTGGTAATATTAAAGAGATGGGTTGAAACCAAGTGGCAGCCATGACTGTCTGTTTGGGAGTCTCAGGCGGAAGAGACTAGCATGTAGTTCCTCTAACAGCCTTTAGGTGGTTCACGGTAGAGACGAGCACGTAGTTCCTCTAACAGCCTTTAGGTGGTTCACGGTAGAGACGAGCACGTAGTTCCTCTAACAGCCTTTAGGTGGTTCACGGTAGAGACGAGCATGTAGTTCCTCTAACAGCCTTTAGGTGGTTCACGGTAGAGACTAGCATGTAGTTCCTCTAACGGCCTTTAGGTGGTTCACGGTAGAGACTAGCATGTAGTTCCTCTAACGGCCTTTAGGTGGTTCACGGTAGAGACTAGCACGTAGTTCCTCTAACGACCTTTAGGTGGTTCACGGTAGGTGGTGGCAGAATAACCCGTCACCATTCTTAGTCAACGAGAAGAAATGTGATCGGTGCCAATATTTTTTTGTGTAATGTAAATGTACATTTTGTAAAATGTAAAAAGAAGTTATTGAGGATTCAATTTGAATGACTTTTGGCTCATAGGCTGGTGCGAGGCGCCCATTCAAGTCCCGCCCTCAATGTGCCAAATTTGGATCCTTTCCGCTGCTGGTGGAAAAAATCTCAAATCTCAAAGCAATGGCGATGCTCCGTAAGAGGCAAATCTACACCCTCAAAACGCTCGTGTGTAATCCAACGTCTCGGACGCTACATCCATATTTTTTTGTCCTATGCATAGGACCGCGTGTGTTGGTCAGTGTTCCTATGAAGGCCATAGGGGTACACAACGTAGTGCACGGGGGGGCTAGGAGTCATCCTAACAGGAAACACTCAGCTCCACCAACACCCCCTCCCCATCAGCCCTTCACCTCCGAGCTAGCAGATGGCAACGCACACACACACACACACACACACACACACACAAACACGCTCTAACCCCCAGTGGAGGAAACACCACACACTATATGTACACACATGCACACACATCCATGCATCCATGCACACTTATACATGAGAGTTGTGCACAAAGTTATAGGCACAGAAACACACAAGGGGCACAGTCCGATACTCAATGCATTGCGAACACACACACACTTTGTTAGCTTTTCCATTTTGCCGAACAACTGTGGGCCTGTTATTTATTTATTTTCCTTGAAATGCATCTCAGCCTTTTTAAACGCATGCAGTGCGTTTGTATCCATAAGAGGTGTGGGATGTAGACATCACAATGCAGCCGCCGCTACTCGTCACAGCGTAGATCAAAAGTGTCGCCCCCTACGCTCGAGAGGCGACACTTTTGCGACGACATGGCACCGCTGTGTGAAACGTTTCCGTCGCTCTCCCGGCGCAAATGCTGTTGCTGAACCCAAATGTGTCGCTCCGTGAAAACCATGTGATCTGCAGCAGAAGAAGAAGAAGAAGAAGAAGAAGAAGAAGAAGCCTGGCTTGTGTGTTGCCTGAGAGTGAGGGTTCAAGGGCAGGGGGAAGCTCTCCACACATAGAGGATGAATGGTGTTACGCTGGGTCACGAGATAGGGCCGCTGGCGGTCCGCCGGCGCTGGTGTTGAGCGCGTGGGTCTAATAGAAAAGATCATTATGTACGATACGAGTGTGATAATGTGAAGAGTGATGCTGTTTTTTTATTGTTGTTTTGCTCTTCGCGTGCCCGCGCCGTTTGACATGATGTTATGAGATGCTGTTTTTTTTTGATTTTAGATGTATTTGTTCATAATCATTTGATAGCCTAGCTTTCCTTGGGTGGTGGACACACACACACACACACACACACACACGTGCACATGATTGTATATACATTGTATGGTTCCTGTACAAACATTCACATACATACACAGATAAAAACACACGCACACACACACACACACGCACACACACACACACCCACACACACTCATATATGCACACTCCCCCCCCTACATACAGTCACTCACCTACACACACACACACACACACACAGCACACCAATACCTAGGGCATAAGCTGATCTGAATATAGTCTCGGTTCTTGGTTTAAGCTCGTCGCTGGGAGCAAGTCTCATCTTGTCCTCGTCTTGCGAGCTGCCGCTTCTGTGTAGGGAATCATGGAAAGTTGTGTTTACCTTTACTCTGCATTGCAC
>OMNO01003361.1:2613-15734 GCA_900303215.1 Trachyrincus scabrus | reverse complement strand
GCTGGTATAGAGGCCACTGGTATAGAAGCTGCTGGTATAGTGGCTGCTGGTATAGAGGCTGCTGGTATAGTGGCTGCTGGTATAGAGGCTGCTGGTATAGTGGCTGCTGGTATAGAAGCTGCTGGTATAGAGGCTGCTGGTATAGAGGCTGCTGGTATAGTGGCTACTGGTATAGAGGCTGCTGGTATAGTGGATGCTGGTATAGAGGCTACTGGTATAGAGGCTGCTGGTATAGTGGCTACTGGTATAGAGGCTGCTGGTATAGTGGCTACTGGTATAGTGGATGCTGGTATAGAGGCTACTGGTCCTGCATGCTTCTACTGTAGTTGTTCTTCAGAACTATATATATATATATATATATATATGCAACATTCAACAGCCAATGTGCTCATGTCCAAGCGTTTTTATGTCTCTCTATAACTAGTTAATCTAGTTAAGCTATTCAAAATGTGTTCTCTGTTGAATGCACCTATGCAATTGCAGTTATTTAAACAATATAATCAATAAGTAGCCTACCATAAAGACTCAATTTGGCAAAAGCCAAATTTAACTAAAAAGCTAAGCTTTGTAATATTGGTTGTACAGCTAGCAAGAAACTGCATTTTACTGTAGTACAAGTAGATTTTAACAGCATTTCAAGCAAGAAGTTGTGAGGATGCAACATAATAAAAAAAGGTAACAAAGATTTACACAAAGGATGTAGTTACTTTTATTGTTTTATCGTTTGTTTAAGTGTAAAATCTGTATTCTGTTACAAAGAATCATGAATTTCATTTAATTCATTGATTCAATTTAATTTCATGTCACGTTCATTATAACCACTACACATTGTATCATATTATACATTGTCTAGTATTGTGAGAAGGTAATCTCGGATCCAGCAGTCCTATAGCAGAACTTCTGGGGGGAGACGGCACAGAGCATAGCCGGAAACCAAAAACTGAAAGGGGCGGAGTTACACCTTGTTTCCTGTTTCGTTACGGAGATATTCTACTGAAGAGAAACTCATTGAGTACATGAAGCTTACAGGAGGAGAATTTAATACGTGTATTTCTACAATGTCTACACGGTGTTGACTAGAAACCTTTACAGACACTTACAATTTACTAGTGCAGGCCGAGTTTGTGTTCACTGTTAATAAGCAATTACACGTTTACAGATCCCCGCCTCCAGTAGCATGACTGGTCGAGACAAATATGAAGCAGATTTGAGCCGTCTGCTATCAGACTTTAGATTATTAATCTAAATTGTGAGACAAGTGAAAAGGTAACCAAGACAAGTGAAGGGAATATGGAAATCTAGAAAGACAAAAAGCTTCCATATTTTCAGTGGGATTAGATTTAGTCTAATGACATTATATGAATTTAGAATTTGAAGGTCAATAATAATAATATAAAGAACTAATGCAATGTGGTCTTTCGGCCAGTTGATGGTGATTGCATTGTATGCCTTTTTAGTAGCTGATTGAATACACATAATGTGCATATTCATCATGCTCAAGCCTACTTGAATCGATGTTGAACTAAGTCAGACTCAAAAGAAGAGTTTTACTCCCACCCCTTTCAAACAGAAGGAATGAGTGATAAATGACATAGGCCTACATGTGCTACAAGGGGTTCATTTAGTCAGGGGTTAGATGTATATATATTGCTTAACATATATGTCAGCACTTTGCTGACATATATGTTAGGATTAGTGTAATCTGTAAAGTGTAAAAAAAGTGTACAAAAATATTAGCATTATAAGTGTCTACCCCCTATTGATGCTGCTTTAAAAGTAGACATCCAGAACCTTTCTATTGAGATACAGCTTCAAACATGACCCTGGCCAGCGTTCATCTCTCAAACTGACATGTTACCCTCCAAGCAGAGACCTTTCCAACAAGGTTTTTAGTTTTTTTCTACGACAAGGTACAAAATAATTTCAACACTCCCATTGCCGTGGTGTGTCAGGTGTGGATTCGAAGAACATTGACTAATATCTAAACTATCTACATTTGATAAAATCTCTTAAAATTAGGTATTTTTTGTAAATAATGTATATGTCAGGGGTGGTCAAGTTATTGTGACGCTCCTACTCTAGGTTTGCAGCCTTAATGCATGATATCATTATTTATTACAGGTGAGCATATTTTATTCCGTGCAGTGAACATACTATTGTGTAAATGCATTTTAATTGTGTGCAGTGAATACATTTTATTGATTGTGTGCAGTGAAAACATTTTAATTGTGTGCAGTGAATACATTTTATTGATTGTGTGCAGTGAATACGTCTCATTGATTGTGTGCAGTGAATACATTTTAATTGTGTGCAAGGGACATTTTATTTGTTGCTCTCGTATGCCAAAGCCTGGGATGGAAATTGATCAATTAACTGGCACCTCCTACATTCTCCAGCAGCCCCAGCCAGATAGCAACCAAGTAGCCTCCTGAATTTAGAAAACATCAGGTATGTGTGTGGAGACAACCTGGTCCCCTTTCGAGGACCGACGTGGCCGGATCGCATGCTAACACCCTTGTAAAGGGAAGTGACTATGCTAACGGGTGAAGGGGACTTTATATGACACCAGAGACACTCACTAAGGATCGCTTGTTTCATACACACTTTTAATAGTTATTGTGGTGTGTATTTTGGATTGGTGTTCGTTTTATCATTGGATTAGTTTATACAATGCTACTTACAGAGCTCAATATTTGTAGTTATTCATGTATTTTGAAGTGTAATTGTAATAAATATAGCCTAATTATGATACCCATCCCCTGGTTGTGGCCTGGTGTGTAAACCTGCATCGGTTTCGTTTTGTGACATAAACATGATTTTGAGACGATATGTAAAAAAGAAAAGTAGTCTTCAAATCCCCACCTGACACACCACTGATGTGTCAGGTTTAGTCCAGTAACTAAACTTGGGCTAACTGATAACTGCACAGTTACGAACGAGTGTCCCAACCTGTGGGCAGCTGCAACACAGTTGAATTGGCTGAACTGAAAACTCCACGTACTTACCATTGAATACATTTAACAGCTATTCACAGAAATATGTCAGACATACCATGGAACAGTTGTCACACATGACAAGAAAGAAAAAAATGCATATTGCGTCTTAGATCAATTCTCTTTGTGTGCATGTGTGTACATATACAACTCATGCTTAAGATTAATATAAAAACGCATAACTTAAGGAGGATATGTTGTCCATTGCCCCAAAAAAAAGGCTTTGAAAAAATTTGCTTCAATTATTTATCTTCAATCGCATTACTTATAACTAACATTGGAAATGCATATCAGCATCAAGAACCAAAAGTCCATATTTTAAAGAAATCCAATTTTTGTTTTTACTGTGGTAAACAAAATAAATAAATCAGTTTTTGTTATTCTGTAGTCCAAGAACAAGGTCTGCAGCTTCTTTCAACATACATGCATAACAAGGTTTGCATACCTTATAGAAAAATAATTCAGTCAAAATGGTTTAATGATATAAATGGAAAGTTGAACATGATCTCAAATGATTTCAATTTCATTCAGCAGGCTCTTTTTTGGCACATTGCTGACATCAGCTTCCAGATGTTTATCATCCACAAAATACATCATTTTCATCATTCTTGCTAACAAAATAGCACAATTAATTATTCCTTTAACTTTACTTGGCCAAAAAAGGTTACTCACAATGTCAAATGCCACCATGCACTACATCTGCACTTAAAGTAAAAGTTAATCAAGATTTAGAGGAGTAGATAAATCCACCATCATCATTCAAAGTTACTCTGGATAAATCTAGAGTACATCCATCTAGGACACACATACAGCATATATATATACTTCAAATATCACCAAATGAGCACTGAATGTATCTGGCATCTCAGTGCTACTTATGCCTGAGGAAAGTGTTTTCCTGAGGAAATATCTTTTGGAGGTGTTAGAAAGTGCACGTTTGTGGCATTGTATTAATCAACTGAACACTTGTGAGATTTATATTTTACTTTGTCCTCTCAGCTGTCCATACATGTGATGTCAATGCATCATTGCAAGCAGCCTTAGTCTCTGTGCTGGAACGTGCTTGTTTTGAGGTGGGAGTATGAGTGGGCGTTGCTGCTTGGAATGAGATTGGTGCTCTGTGGTATGGCATCCAAAAGAGAGTAAAGATAACATAGTCATTGAGAACTGTAGATGTTTGCGGAGGTTAGCTAACGTACAACAAAGTATGTACATTTTCCACACCACATAGTGTTTATGGACTCATTATTGTTTTATATAGCCATACAATGTAAAACCCATTGAAAAAAAAAAAATGTTGGACAGTAAATGCCACTGACAGAAGATATGGGGTGTGTCTGCGTGTGTGAGTTGCATATTAGTGTCTAATCATGCTGCCATGGACACCTACCTACATGACTTAATTGGAAAGAAAACATCCCTGGATCTTATTCTATTAGCTTATAAGCATTGGTACACTTACACATGGCGTGGCGCTAAGTGTGGGAACTGTCTGTTGCAGCTTAAATTATGATTTACAATTTATTTATAGTTCTCTCATATGCTGCCTGTTTTTCCTTCATCTAATTATCAAAACATGCATCACTCGATCTAGTACAAGACCCAAACATAAATAAATACATTTTAGGCATCTAGAAAAGAAGGTAACATGAACATTATTAGCCTAATGAGAAGTGGACAGTTTATATTTATTACTGAATTCTTGTCAAATTTGGTTTTGAAATGTTTATTGTGATATGTCTCTGTATGGTTATGTTTAGGTCAAAGGTCATGTTTTACATATTATGTTACATATGGGCAACATACACATGTATAACATCAGAAATGATTCTGTTTAGTAGATAAGAGATGATATAATCTGATATATGTGTGTGAAGTTATACATGTTTATGTTCAGGAACTTTAGATACTTGAGAGAAGGTTCGACTTCCCTTAAGGCCAGGATATTGAACATGGGCAGTACATCTCATTCAACATTGCTCTATATTCGTACCATTAGCAAAAAGATTGCAAATGGCCAAAATTGCTAAAATACAGTCTGTATCTGTTTAAAATTCTCATGTAAGAAGACCAGAATAGCAGCAAATCCCAGAAGTTCTTTTTTAACCAAATACTTAAGATGAAAAGTCCTGAAAGTAGAAAACTCCACGGACACATGCACCACACAGTAGGTGGTGTTTTTACATTCAACAGACGTGTTAAAACTAGTTAAAATGTCCACACTTTAAACCTATAAATTACAGCAATCTACAGTCATCTGTTAGAAAATGACATATTCCACAAAACGACTATGTCTATTCCATGTTTGCTTCCACAAGCTTTGTGTGCAGTAATACCTCAACCTGGGATATCAATTTCATATATTCAACTATTACTTAGTATTAGTTTTGTTTGTGATTTCTTTCACTACTTTTTGAAACAGTACTTTTTCAAACTAATCTAGTTGAATTAATACACTAATGTACTGCATCTACATATCTATATATCTATATATCTATATATATATATATATATAAAGTCTGTCGGTATTTTAAACAGTCATACAGTAAAACATTTCAGCATTATTTCTCACATTTGACTCAAACCTCCCATGACCACCAAGTTCTAAAAGCATCAACGTTGTGCAGTTTGCCAGTTCATTTGACCAGATCCTCCCCGCGTAGTCAGACCTAGCTACATGTCCATCAGGTCTTTCAGAGCTCTTTCTATGTTCATCCGGTGTCCTACCCGGGTGACCCCAAGGTCGACCAGGTCGTCTTTCTGCAGCGAGGGGAGGTGACTTCCCTCGATGTCGTTGTCCAAGAAGGCGTCCTTGTGCTCCGATAGGTTCAGGTTGTCCAGCCAGTCGGCCACGTCGGCTTTGCTCCAGAGAACCAGCGGCTTGGAGGCAAAGGGCTTATTGGAAGGGGCGGACGGCAACGACACGAGGGGGGAGGACGAGCGGGAGATCCCGGAGCCCAGAGGTGGAAGCACATACAGGTCGGCCAGGGCGGGAGAGGGGGAGGACGGGAGCCTAAGGCTCGTATCGGGGGGAGGTGACAGGGTCGGGGAGGGGGACCTTTGGTTTGAACTGGATAGTGCGCTGGAATTGGTGATGACCTCTTGGCACGATAGCGAGGAAAGGACAGTCGTGGAAGCGAAGGTGACTGTGTTCCTTTGGCGGGGAACTCCAGAGGAGAAGTCTGAATTCCTGAAGGAACATAAGAGAACAATACGTGTTTACATTCATGAAGCACACAAGAATGTCACTCAAAGCTAAGGTGGTGCATGAAATGTAGTCAGTGATCCAGTGAGAGCTGTAGCTAACTGCTAGGAATATGTGTTACAAGACACCCAAGAACCACTAACTTTCATTCAAGGTCGGACAAATTACAGACAAATGTGTTACACAGACAGGCATGTAGTTAGACAGACAGACAGACACACAGACTGACAGACAGACAGACAAACACATAGATAGAAGCCCCTCTTGGACCCAACTCCTAATAGGGGCTTTCACACTATGGATAGGAGTAGTGGTTTAGTCGGTTTAGTGGTTTACCACTAGCAAGGGGGCAACTCCAGAAATCGTTTAAAACACGGTGCCAAACTAGCCAGTGTGAATCTGGGGCCAGGGCACTTAGCCCTGGGTCAGCAGAAACGTGCGTGAACATGGGTCAAATAAGCCCTGGGTTATGCTAGCCCGGGGCTAAAGTTAGCCTGGGACTAGGCAGTAAACAGTGTGACAGCCCCTAACCCCAGGGCTCCCCATCACAGCACCTTCCATTGACCACTACGGCAGCGTTTCCCAGCCAGATGAAAAAGCGAAGGGGTAATATGTGCAAGGAGAACGCTTGGGTAAGCGTCCTACCTGGAGCCAGCACATCTCCTGGTGTCTCCAGCTTTAGGCATGTGAGGCAGCCTCCCCTCCCCTCCATCCCGGGGCGTCCGCGGGGCCTCCCCAGGAGCAGGAGGAGGTGGGATGTAGGAGGGAGGTCCTCCTCCATTATAGGAGCTCTCATCCCGTGTTGCCATCAGGCCCTCGAGTCCCTCCTTGCCGCTCCTGTGGTGGAGCACCACATTGTGCGTTTTCACCTTGGCGCTTTTGTTGGATTTGTTGATCATGGCGGTGGCTGTGAAAGCCTGACCGTCCGCATAGACGGTGCACATGTCCAAGCCCTCGCCCCCCCCCTCTGACGACAGGGTGGACATGGAGGAGACGTTGGACACGGTGCTGGTGGTCTCCAGCTGGGGGTCTCCGCTGGACCTGCAGTCCACCTCCACCTCTATTCCTGAATCGCCGACTGGCCCAAAGCTATCGAGGGAAACTTCTGGAAAAATAGGAAGCATGGTGTTGGTCAGGCCAGCTGGCGCACACTTGATTTCATGTTGGCTGTTTGTGGGCAGGAAGTAGGTGGGAAAGTACGGGGAGACGGAGCTCTGGCGGGCGGTGGAGATGGGCGAGGCGTTTTGCGTTTGCTTGAGTATTTCTGTGATGGCTTGGGCCTGGTCAGAGGACAGGTTGTTGGTTTGTTTCAGCAGCTCCGCGATGCTGTTGGCCTGGCTCTCAGAGATATCAAAGCTGTTGGCGAATTCTATGGGAGGCGGCAGCGACTCTGGGAAGAGCTCCTCCTCCGGGATGTCCACGGACGCGAGAGGCGGGGGCGGGATCATGCCAAACGGAAGTTTGACCGGCTCCTCCACCGAATTAATGGAGATGAAGGTTTTGTGCGGGGAGATGTGGATGTGAGACGGATGAGACGAGGGAGGAGCAGAGAGCGGCTGGCTGTGGTCCTTTAAGGCCGCGTGCTTTGCACCCCGCGCGTCCCGCTCCTCCCCGAGGAGACCCCCTGAGGAGGCGCGGCGTGCTCTGTCCGAGGTGTGCACCATGAGGAGACCGGCCCGCTTGTGTTGCGATGGGTCCTCGTCTCGCAGGATCTTCTCCTGCTCTGCTCTCTTCTTCTCCTTAGCCAGAGGGTGTTCGTACTTGGTGTCCGTCTCATATTTGGATTCAGTCATCTGCCTGGGAAATGATGAGACTCAAATTAATGTTGTTTGAAAATGGATTTTGAATAATCTTTTTTTACAGTGTTTTTTTCAGTGTTTTGATAAATATATGTGTGTATTTGTATATATATATATATATATAAAGAGAGAGAGAGAGAGATTATTAATTATTAATAATATTGAAGTCCTATGAGTATCACACAACATTATACATGTCTCTCTCTGCCATTACATCAAATGCTAGAGTTAGGGTTAGGGTTAAATATGGATATTTTACTGTAGAAAACATATATCAAATTATCCTATGTGTATAACAATGTGTAGCACAATATTGTACTCACAATATTGTTCAGTTTCAATACTCTTTGGTAATAAAACCAATATAATCGAGTTTTTGATGTTTCACATCAAATATGGAAAAATTGTTGACTGTGAAACGTTAAACTAATTAGAAATTTAATTATTCCTATGCTAACACAGACTTTTGAACTCATTCAATTTTCTCATGTTTAACCATACAACAATCTTTTCTTTCATAGAAAAGATTCAGATTTGCATATGAAACCGGTAAAATCCAGTTCTGGATGGTCCACGATACATCACATCAAATATGGAGATATATGGAATATGGAGATTTTAAGTAATATTAAGTTGAATTATTCCTATTCTATTAAACAATATTGTACTTATCTGATTGTCTTGTGTTTAAACCTACATAATTCATATCTGATTAAAGAGAGATTTCCAGACTGTAGAGTGGACCATCCAGAACTGGATTAAACTGGTTTGATATTCTGGATGTGGCGTGTAAGGACAGACATCAGAGAGAGAATAGTACATGAGCATAAACTTGCTATTAATTATACATTAAAATCTCACCATATTTGATGTGAGAGTGGAGTCCATCAAGAGCTGGATTATATTTTCACTCTAACCCTAACCCCAAGTCTTAAATGAACTTCAACATAGTAATCTATGCCATTTTGTCACTGTTACTGAAATAAGATGGTCATTTAGAGAAAACTGGTGTCAAATCTTATGTTTTTGCCAGTCTCCACCAACCAGTTTGTAAACGAACTCAAGTGGTGTTCTTATCGTGACGTCAAAGTGCCTTTTCAGAGGCACTTCGACGTCATATAAAGAACACTGGGAACACAGACGAGGTGTGTGTGTGGATGTTATGCTGATGTTATGAGAGGGTTATGCTTCTCGGACACTTATAGTATAACGCCACGGTGTGTGGCGCATTTCATATACAACATCGCTCACAATAACGCTCATACACAACAACGGTACTAGCTCTAAAAAGTTTCACAAAGTTGGCGTGGGTCGTAACCATGGGGATAACACATTCCCCCCTCCTTCCTAGAACTCTCAGCCCAAAACGCATTTTTTTAAATCTCAGTGTTCGAATTCGAGCTGAAACAGGCGGTTAACTTACACTTTAATATGCAAACCTTTCGACACTGTTTTAAAGTAAGCAGAAATATTAGAGAATAAATCAATGTGTAATAGCATAGCATAGTGTAATTCCGCAGTACACTTTCTCCATATGCGATGAGAGTAGAGGAGAGTTTTAGCAAATGCCTAGTTCAAAGATTTCTAAGGTTATGGCGTGCGGCATCACGTGGATGGATGGGAGGTGCGTCCGCTCAAGGTGGAAAGAGGATGTCTTTGGCACTAAAGACTACAACAAAAGACTACGACAACCAGGCCACCACCAACTGAAGCCGGCTGCAGCTCATCAGGTGATGGTTTACCTAACGAGGCTCTGGAGTGAAGAGTGGGGCCTGAAGCACAGCCTGTGTGAGAGAACAATTACTTTGGTGACTGTATTGTAAAACCTCAATAGTAAATAACTATTTGAGTTGTGTTTGTGTTTGTATTTAAAATAGAACCGACCCCCTCAACACCACTTAGAGACAGATTGGTTTTCATTGTAGGTGACTCTTTCTCTAGGTTAAACGCATGCTATTGCATGCATAACCTGTTTACCGTGGTTACCCGGTAACGGTTGATAACGTTGATGAGTTGATGCGACTCAGTATTGAGAGGCGGGTCTGTTCTGGTCAGTTTCACTACAGCTAGCCGACAGAACCCCTATGACTATTACAGGCCCAATTAAAATGTAGATTGTGGTCATTTATGGTCCATCAGGTCAGCTGGGCAGCTTTGTGGGCATGCTCTACCCTAACCCTCATGCCTCTGTCCCTTCACTGGCAGGGGACCAGCACCAAAAAACCACAGAGTGGTGAGAGGCCACATTTAAAAACAGGCCACAGAGCCAGCTGCTTGGTCAGCAGAACCGCTCCTTATGATGACTTGGCCATTCATACTTTATCCTAAAATATCTGCTTTGCGATCCGGAGCCTATGAGTGCAAGTCAGCTTCTAGCGTGTGATGGAGTAAGAGCAAGATGAGGAAATAAATACACGGATTGCCTACTACTTGCCAAATGCTAGACAGATGATACAAGAGTAGAAATGCTGGCGATGACTAAATCATACCAGCCTTGTCCTTTTCCTGGTATGACTGTCATGCTTGGTAAGAACTGAGCTGTGATCAGGGCGAGCCGTACCTGCGCAGCCCTCCCCTGGGCCCGGTGCGGACCAACGTGGTCACCGCTGCGCTGCCAAAGGCCGACTCGGCACTCGGCCGCGCCAGTTTGGTGTCTATAAACAACGGCTTGTTGAGGTCCGACTTGGGCGACTCGCTCTTTAGCGGCAGCGGCTGATTCTGTCCCCTGATGGCCTGGTCCCTGGCGGCCAATGCCAAGGCTAAGGGAGAGCTGGGGTCCAGGGGTTTACCGGTGACCGGGTGCAGGTAGTGTCCATATCCCATGGAAGGAGAGGCTGGCGAGGACAACGACGACAGAGAGGGCGTGTAGGACTTGGCGGGTAGGCTGAGGGGGCTGAGGTGGTGGTGCTGCTGAGGGTGGTGCAGGCCAGTTCTGGTGTTGAGGGGCGCTCTGCTCATGGGCGGCTCCGGGGCGTTACAGTCCGTCAGGTGAGCCATCGCTCCTCCGTCGGCGTCCGGGATGTTCAGCAGGGACAGAGGGTTGACCACCAGCCTCCGGAAGTGCTCGTCACTGCTCAGCATGCCCTCGTCGATAGACCTGGACTGCCGCAGTCGGGGGGACGGAGCGTGTGCAGGCTCTTCGTCCGCGAGGTCCGTCGATCTGAAGGACACAGAGTTGCGCAGGTCCACAAGCCTCCTGGACCGTATTGCAGTCGGTACGAAGACACTGCTGGTGCTGGGGTTGACATCTGGTCGTAGCTGGCCTGGAAACGGATTTAAAACCATCAAATATGGGCAAACGGCATTATCTGCTGGTGTTTAGGCCATACCAGACTAAATTATTGACAATAGTAATTAACAACAGAATAAATACAAGTGTATATATATGTTTACATATAAGAGCAGCATAGATGTCATGTATAGCATGTCTAGTGTATATGATAATGCTCTATTTTTATTTGACAGAATGCAGAAATATGACCTCGGTACGGTAGCTAGACTTGGCAGACCCTTATTTTAAACATTGCATGAAGGTAAGTGAGTCACCCTGCTATATCCACACAGCACCGTGTTCCCAGCCTACCTGGCAGATCCTGACTTCCAGGCTCCACCTCCATGCTGCTGGCCTGGCTGCTCTTACCGCTGCTGGAGGTGGACGGCTCCTTGATGATGATGGTGGGGATGGGGATGGAAGACCCCTTCTCTGGACTGTCCTCCACCTTGGGCTGCTTCATCAGCATGCCTTTCCTTATTATGGCACATTATGGTTGGTTTGTTGGTGGTGGTGGTGGTGGTGGTAGTGGCGGAAATGGTCGAAGATGGTGAAGAAAATGGGATATTGTTGTAAAACAAAGACAAAGAGGGATTTGAAGAGAAACTTCCATCATTTCAAAATAATATCTATCTGAACGTAACTGTCTCCGAGCTAATATCTAAAAATAAGATCGGTCGGTTCGAACGTCGGCGTCTGCGTGTTGTTCTCTCACTGCCAGCACTGGTGCCTGGGAAACTGTGTTCTATTAATAAAGTACAACAAACCTAAAACACAAGCAATACATTTCCCATACAATAAAATATATGGAATTATCAAGTGCTAAGTACTAGGTACCTACCATGATTACTACTAGTCGGTAAATAGTAGTAGCCAGCTCATTAAGACTCCACCAATTTCGGCAATAAATCTAAATTACGCTGGTATGGTCTTATAACCTCAAAACAATAAAGCTTTGAACACAAATAGAGCGATAATAAAGACTGTAACAACAGGAGTACCTTGCTGGTTTGTTAGCGCTGAATGAGCCCAGGCAGGAGTTCAGTTTTCCTCGGTCAGAGTACGGGTTCTCTGGTATCTGGGCTGGAGTGCAGCGCTGGAGGAAACTCTGCTGGGCTGTAAGACGGGCGGATGTGTTGCTGTTACTGTGGTGTGGTTATTAAAGCTGAATAATAAAGTTCCCTTTGACAGAGGAGTCTAGCATATACAGCGACTTCTAAGAAATGTGTCTCACAGGAAGATCTAAAGTAGCGCTGTAATGACTTACTGTATAGCAAGTACAGCACTACTAAAGGTTCAAACCGTGATATACGGTTTGAACAAGTTGAGGTCTAATTACATATTGTGCAGAGAGCCATATTGGTCTTTGTCCCAGATAATGTCCCAGTATGTCACTGTAATCAGTAGGTACATTTCATATATTGTTTAGTCTTATATATGTTTACTCGCAGTAAGGATGAAAATTGTGTATTATTAGAAAAACATCAGATGGGAGAAAAAAGTTCCCATAAATGCTCATAACGTCACATCGATGAACCAGCCTGTTGTCAAACCTAACGATTGTTAACATTCAGGCAGCAGCTCGCAACAAATCACAAAAATGTGAGGATATTTAGAAATGACCTGTTCCTCCTGCACTCCGTTTCCAAGCCCTGCCCTCGGCGTCCTCTGCTTTCTCTGCAGCCGTCGGGCCTCCTTTACCAGGAGTAGCTCCTTTACCAGGAGGAGTTCCTTTACCAGGAGGAGCTCCTTTGCCAGGAGGAGCACCGTTCTGGGGGAACCGGGAATACGCCGCACCGCCGTACAACACCCTGTCATCAGGCTCAGGGGCCTGGGGAAGAGACGAGGTGTAG
>OMNO01003353.1:3009-13401 GCA_900303215.1 Trachyrincus scabrus | reverse complement strand
CTATGTAGTGACATAGTGACTATTATGGTGGGGGGAGGAGAATAATAGCAATATTGACACGCCTCTCCTGCGTGACAGACACCCTCATTCACTATTTATACTGTATATATATATATATATATATACTTTTAAATAGTATTTCGAAAAAATAAACAAAATAAATAATAATAATAATAATAATAATAATAATAATACATAAATCTACACACACTTAAGAATGGTTTGGCTGGAATGGTTTTAAGAATACTGGAACAATTAAGAGTATTCATCTTGCCACACACACACACACACACACACACACACACACACACACACACACACACACACACACACACACACACACACACACACACACACACACACACACACACACACCAGCGGGGCCCTCCCCATATCGAGGTCTTGTGGTGGATGTCGTTCCAGGTGATAACGTTGTGCATGCCCGTGGTCATCGAGGTACCGATGGTAAATATAAGGCGCTGTTCGAAGGCCCGGCGGAGCAGGCCCAGCACGCGGTTCCCATCGGGGCTGTCCGGGAGGTAGGCTACACGGTCCGTCCCGGGGTACCGTACTCCTGGGTTCGGATGCTCTGGCTGGAAGAACCAGGGAAGAAACAAACAAATGAGTCGGTCTGCACCCATTGATCAAAGTACACCCTGGATGTGCGCATTAAGTATGTATGAGCCTAACAGAAGGGTTTTAATGTGATATCAGTCATAATAAAACATTACTGGCTGAAATAAAAACACAACAGATTGCTTGGTGTTGCTGTTCATAATAATGAGTCACTCTTTGGCTGGCTCTGTGCTTTTCAAAATAAAATACCAAGAAGAATAAAATGAATGGTATGGGCATCTTCTGATAAAGGGTTTATTTGTCTCATTAGGAAACGTTTACTGAGAAAAAGTTAAGAATAGTGTGTAGTGTGTGATGTTGGTGGCTGATTTAAGCAGCCTCTCCTGGTCTGAGTCAGACTGATTAGACCCTGGGGCTGCTGGGTGAGGCTGCACACCTGTGGGGCATTGGCCAATGAAGGCCAACAGGTTAAACCAGCCACCAGCACACACACTGAGGAGGAGCGCTAGCATGTACCACCTGCTCTGCCTGTTCAAACTGTACAATAAACCGGTTTAATCATCATCTGCCTGTGTCCTGCCGTTGGAGGAGCCCTAAAAAGCCACTGTAGTTGGCATGTGGCAGGGGAAACTGCCACAAATAGTTAAAAGTTTTTACATTCATTTTATTTTAGATTAAAGAAAAAGATTTAGGACATAGTGGAATTTGGCATAAATAAGCGTCTTAAGAGATCTTAAATTATATTTACATTATTGTGGCCATTTATTTGAGAATTGCAAAACCAACCAAACTGTTGCAATAAGTAAAGTCAGCATCTCCTCACCACTTGCAGGCCAGGGGGGAAGCTGTAGATGATGCAGATACACCCATAGCCCTCGTGTCCAGGGAGCTCCACGTCTGGGTCCCTCTCCACCACCATAGACCCATTGGCAGGCTGGTTCCCTATCAGCTGGCCGTACACCAGCCGACACACCGGACACGCCTTCTTCACCTTGAAGGCCTGGTCCAGGCAGGAGCGGCAGAAGGAATGACCGCACCTCTCCAAGGTGGTCTTCTCCATGACGTCCCCCATGCAGATGGAGCAGACGGTGTTGGCGTCCGCGTCGCCCCGGGCCGCCATGCCGGGCTCCAGGTCCTTCCTGTCGCTCACCTCGTGGAGCATGACGCACGCCTCCTCGTCGGTGGGCCTCCGGAACCGCTGCTGCTGCTGCCGCTGGGAGCGCCGGGGCTGGGCGGGGGGGGGCGGCGCCAGCAGACTGCCCTCCCCGTTGGGCTCCAGCACGCCGACGCACGGCAGCAGGTTCCTTTTCCGCTTGGGCCCGCCGTCGAGCTTGCTCATCTCTTTGCGGGCACAGCGGCACAAGTCAATGAAGGCTTTGCGGGTCTCGTTGGAGATGGGTCCGTCCGCCGTCAGCCCCCCGGAGGCGGCCCGCCTGGAGCCGTCCACGGGCTGCAGCCTCACGGCGCAGCAGCCCCCCCGCTCCCCCCGGCGGATGATGCCTGCGCTCATGCCCTGCTTGTCCTGGAAGTCGACGAGCCACGGCCGCCCGGCGGCAGCCAGGTAGTCCCACACCGCCTGGGACACCAGCACCTCATCACTACCCTGGCCAGCACGCACACTCATCTCATCAGATGAAACTGCACAGGACACAAACGCACCGTGAGGCAAAGAGGCGTTAGCACACTACAGTTGACACCCCGAAAATTGTATGTAAGCCACTTGCAGTAAGATTGAATATGTTAAAGTTTTCTCTGGAGCAACAAAAAATGCAGAATTTGAATAGAAAGACAGATGTTTGACAATATTATGTTCATAACTCATGCCTAATACATGAATGACTTTGCACAATTGATTGTCACAATGCAATAATTTCTTTCTCATACAAATACCTTAACGTATTCAGTGTTTTTATTTTTGATGGATGTGATTACTTGGGTCTAAATGCATTGTAGAAGACCCAGGCGAAGAACAGGCAACATAAATGTATTTTCGGGTTTTAAAAGCACAGTTGCGAATGCCAACAGTAAATAATTGATTGGTTGTTATATAGTCATCCCCTTGCAAGTGAGTTCAAATGAGCGGGGCACACAGCAGTCATACAACAGGCAGCATCGCGGCATTGCTGTGGACGCATCAGCTGTTCAGAAATGCGGATTGTAAACAAAGGAAACTACATCCTATCCACCACAGTTGTCTTTAAATAAAGCATCACATTGACAGTCGCATGAAATGAAAAAACAGGCTATTAGACACATCGGTTACCTTGCGATCCCATAAATCCCCTTAATTGCGATAAAAGCTTCCCGATGAAGAGAAAGGAGGAAGCGACCCGATGGACTGTGTGGTGTGCGATGCACGTTTTCGAAAAATTGCATATTTTGTATTTCCCAATTTCCCGGCGAGTTGCAATTACAGCAATGTCTTTGATCGGTGAAACGTTATGGGTGTACGTGTTCTCTCTGTGGTGTGTTGACACCCTCGCCGTGGCTCGTCGCCGCCAGTTTAGTGAGGTCTGTGCACGGATTAAAGAGCACTATTATCCTCCATCGGACGAGGGCCCTTTTTTTTGTTGTTTGTTGTTGCTGCTTAGGCTACTGCAGTTTTATCTGCGGAGAAGACTACTTCTTTTGTAGTCACGACATGCTACGGAGTCGAAACCGCTGGCCATCTCGTGTACGTTGCCCAAATCCATCATCCCTGGCCGGGGTAAACAAGCCGTCCTACACCCATTGCCACCACGGTCTCGTCCGACTACGTCGCCTCTGCTCGTAACGTCCTTGGGGCTAAGCTTTCAAACCCGGGTTGTCCTTAATCTGGCACGAAGCACGCCATGCTACTTCAATGCATATTCGAGAGAGAGAGAGAGAGAGATCAAACGCCCTATTGCACGTTTTAAGTGTCCCTGCGTTAGCCTGCTGCTGCTAGCCGTGCACTTGCTATAAGTACGTCAAGAATAACTGATAATGTAATTGATTCTACCGACAAAAAAAAAAAAAACCGCACGTCCAGGAAGTTCGTCACACGACTCACGCGATTGGCTGAAGCGCCCTCTGAATCACACTGTTGTGATTAATACAAGCTGCTCAGCACCTGGGAATATCCACGGATTCTTTTGAAATGCAAATATGTAAATAATGTGATCAGTTATTGTATTATGATTGTGATTGTGATTGTCATTCTTATTATTATTCTTATTATTCTTATTATTCTTATTATTCTTATTATTATATCATAGCCTAATATAATGCGTCCATAGTGCTATGTAACTTCAGACAGCGTGAGAATTGCTCAATGTGTAACAGAATCTGTTGAAGAGACAAGGCTGCAGTGTCATCCATCTGTAACAATCCTATAGTTCATTACAATCCGTTTGTATAGCTTGTACCTGACAATTATTTGCATATACACATAGCTGGCAGCTAAATGCAAAGAAGCAGGAGATGACTTACGGGTGAGTTTACAGTTGAGTGTGCCAGTGGAGGGAACATAATCAAATATTAAACAGTGCTCCTTGTTTAGATTGTCGAGGTCAAGAACAATCCAATAGAATCAATATTTAGACAATGCTAAACCTGGTTAGAAGCGGGTCCATATTCTTACTTGCAAAGATAGAGTTTACTATCTGGTTGTCTTTGGAGTTGGCTTTGAAACATACTTGCCAACCTTGAGCCCTCAGAAATACAGAGATTTTCCCGAAACCACCCCAGAAAAAAGGTTGTGAATCACAAAATAAGAAGCAGACAAAAAAATCCATCCATGTAATAGGCCTACATTGGGCTAATATTGTATAATTGTTGTTGTTGTTTTTTTTAAAGTACTCTAATACAATCTCTTTTCTTAATTTTTATAAAGGGTGCCCAGCATTCTGGAGGGCACTGTAAACAAAACCTCCTCTGCCTCTTACTCTTTTAACTTCTTAACTTGCTCCATTATCGCGTCTCATCACGTTGCGTTATGATTAGACACTAGGCCTAACTTCATGTCGAACTATTACAGTCAATCCCCGTTAACCAGCCACGTAGATACAAGCGGTAGATTAAGAAAATAAATACAAATGCGGATATTCTCCTAATTCGGGAGAATGTTGTCTCCGGGTGACTACCGGGAGAGGACAACAATGAGGCCAGTAGGTGGGGGGGAAAAACTTTACTTCAAACACCACAGAAGAACATTAGGATGATGCGCATTGATGTGCGGCGAATACAGCAATACAGCATGTTACACGCAACACAGTAAGCTAGGTTGAATTGTAAACATGTAAATAAAAACAGTACTAGCCACACGTAAACACACCGGTAGTGCGCCATTGTTTGTAGGTTTCTGGCGCATGCTCAATGTGTGAAACAACAATTGACATGTGCAAATCGAGGTCATGATGTCATCATCATATATATATATATATCATATATAGCCGCAAGCGACTAAGAGAACGTTCAAATTACTCTATAAATAGAGCACGTAGACTGCAATCAATTATTATTGATTGCATCACGGCGATAGGAATGTCGAAAGAAGCTAAAAAAAAACGAAAAGTGAATTAAGAGTGAATACTCCGGCGCATGCGCACATTCGGCAAAGTTGGCTACTTATTCACCAGCTCCTTATTCAAATTTTTCAGTCCACCTTAAATGGCCGCAATAACGTTATTTGGCCTGTAGATGGCTCTATTTAGTGACTAATCTCTGTCCTGTACTGTAGAAGCCTCACTTTCTGCATAATTGTCATGACTTTACTATAGGATAGGAAAACATAAAACAGTTAGTATAGCATCAATTATGGCTGGGCGATATGGACAAAATCAAATATTTATATTTTTGGCCAAATACCTCGATATTGATATTGCGACAACATTGTAGGGATGACTATTGGTGCTTTCACAAAATATTTACACAATGAGATTTTTGCTAAATAATCATCAGTAATGTGGGTGAATGACTAAGTGGGTAAAGGCAAGTAATTGAACAGCTAGAACAGTCAGGTAAGATTGGTAAGATTACAAAAAAATACATCACTTTAACTGTAATGCAGCCTTTAAAACACGCATGCCATGTCACAATATTACGATATCCAAAATCTGAGACGATATCTAGTCTCATATCATGATATCGATATAATATCGATATATTGCCTAACACACACACACACACACACACACACACACACACACATACAGTTCTGTCCCTGCGATCTAATGAATGGCCTATTATTCCCAGCTCCTCTCTGCTCCAGGTGTTATACATTCTAATATCCAATATTTACATGCCCACACAATACTGTTTGTTGGCCACCGTAACACACTCCTCATACCTGGCTCGTTTCAGACCTTCCACACCATATGCCTCCCCACCTACACACCATGTGCTTCCCAGCCCACTACAGGAGGACATTATCATGCAGGACTGTGTTGGAGAAGACTTTCTCTAACTCTCTCTCTCTTCCTCTTTCATTATTACGTTCTACTCAGGGAATCCCCCAATGCTTACTGGTGTTCGCTTTCTCTCTTGCATTGGTATCGCCTGTCAGTAGAACGTTCCATCTGCCTGTCATTTTCTGCTGCTCTTTATCCACACAGGAGAGCACTGTAAGTCAGACACCAGCATGTGCATGTGACAGCTACCGACCGTGCCCTCAATCGATTGGCTAAGTTGCTCTGTGGCGGTGTGACTAATGGCGTCGAGCAACTGTTGACAAGCTGGATGAGAATGGAGAAGGTTTTGCCTTCTGACCGACACATCCCCTCCACTATGCACTGGCACTGCATCCGTGACCCCCCGGCTTTTGAGATTTGCCATGTTGTGTATTTTCTGGTGATTACAGACATGCCCTCGGTCCCCTGCTCTGTACTCTGTGGATGTTGTCCCTGCCTCCTCCTTTCTGAAGAGGCTGCTTGGCTCCTCAAGCTAATTCCACCAGAGCAGTGGCTGGATTGTGGATGCCCTGTAGCTACTGTTGTGGAGTAACTTCAAATGTCCTTGGCATCACTTGTCCCTGATTTCTTTCTCACTATAAACCCCCTCCAGAGGCAGGTTTCGCTATGGCAGTATATAGGTCAAGTGCCTTTTTGAATATGTAGCGGGTTTCTGGTTTGTGGTAGGCCTATTAAATGTGACAATAAGCAGTTCATGGAAGCCTTATGGAAACACTTTTTAAATGTTATTCATGAAAAAGTGTTTTCTGTTTTTTCTATTTGTATTTTTTCATATTAGGTAAGATTGCAGATTACAGTAATTAAATAAAGGGTTAGGGTAAGCCATGAAAGGAATTTTATATACAAATAGATCAAAAATAATACCATACATACTACCATCTGGGTTTCAGCAGAAACACCCGTTTAACCTTTTGCTACAGCTGCAGAATAATTAAATATAGACCTCTGAATATACAGAATAGCTCCACAGAAGCTTCTGTAATAACTATCATATAGTTATTATCATGGACGTTATTATAAACGAACCCTTCCGTGACGGCGCTGTTATGTGCGTCACACGAGAACAGCGAAACAACGCGATGATTAAAAAGACGATCTCATCTTTTACAGTTTGTATCTGCATTTTTGTCCTCTAAATATTGTCCCAGGGCGCGATTGTCACTTCTCCCGGATACGTTGTGGTCGCTTGCGAGGTGTTATCAAGTAGAAACGTAGAGGATGTAAGTGTGGGGTTATCATTTTGTTGCAAACTAGTAGCAGTGCTTCCACTGGGGGTGGTGATCGGGTGGTCGGGCAGCGCATATGGACCCACCGCTGAGCTAAGCTAGCTGGAACCTGAGCTGTGTTTTAGCAATGCATGCATGCATACGTGCACAAAGTGCCCGTGTTTCTTGCAGTAATACGTCTCCATTGTGTGTTTAACCCGCGCAGCGTAATCCTTAAATAGCGCACGTCTGCAACCATACAATTAAATAAACTGACATGTGTGTACAAGGCCTTACGTTAGCTACTTTAAGCTAGAATACAGCAAACATACAAGTCATGCCAGGAAAGGATATGAGCAGAACTGAATGGTGCATGCGACTGCCTGGCGTGAACTGGAAAAGTAATGCAACGTGCAACTTTGTAATGCAACGTGCACACTTTGAATATTAACTGGAGATGTGTTGCTTGTAGATCAACGCGTCAACACATTCTTACTGCATAGCCTAATCCAAATTGTACGCCGTGTCCTTTGGCAGAAGCGGGGTATTTGGGCACTACTGTGCTGTAGTGCCAACGACGTTTCTCTTCTTTCTCGACGTTAATCTTCATTTTCTTCACCACTTGCATTAGGCAGCCCGCAACTGCTAAGTGGTACGACAGACGGGACTCTGTTTTCATTGAGTTCTGCGTGGAGGACAGTAAAGATGTGCAAGTTAAGTTGGATCAGTCCAGCATTAACTTCAGGTAAGAGTTTGGAAATTCCTTAATTATTATTTTTTTAAATAAATGAAGTAATGAATTATTATTAATAGTTTCATTGTTAAAAACAAGTGTTATTATGGTATGTTATTGGTACACATTGTTAGTATGCATTTGTTTTTATTTAAAGTTCTAATGACATAGATGGGGACACACTCGTCATCACTTCACACATTGTTTGTGTTGTAAAACAATAGAATAAAAAATTAAGAGTTCTAATCATTTGTGCCTTACATCCTACAGTTGTCTTGGTGGAACGGAAAAAGCGAAACACCAAAATGTGTTGGATCTTTACGGTGACATTGATCACAAAGTAGGTTTGCGAGCTCTTACTACAGTGTTTTTGATACTGTCGAGTCTGTCGTGTATCTTCCTAACCCTGTACTCACTCGATCGCAGGAATCCAAACACAGACGCACAGACAGGGCCGTGTTATGTTGTCTGAAGAAAGCAGAGGCGGGAAAGTCATGGCCACGGCTATCCAAAGATAAGGCGAAGGTAATCATTTTGTTTGTCCCTATCTACAAAAAAACGCTCTCCACATCTCACGATTTGCTCAAACTACAAACACAGCACTTGTCGGACAAACTTGTCGATTTAGGTCACCTGGCTCAGTGTTGACTTCAATAATTGGAGAGACTGGGAAGATGACTCCGATGAAGACTTGTCAAGTTTCGACAAATTCTCAGAGGTGAGAGCGTTACAGCGGTCCAGTATGAGACAATGCCACTAGGGTGTGAAGGATGTGTTTCATCTTGCTGGGCTTTCTTCTGCAGATGATGAATACAATGGGAGGTGATGGTTTACCAGACTTGGATGGTGGAGATGAAGAGGTATAAATAAATAAGAAATAAGAGTTAAATATCCTTGACGTTGCATTTCAATGTCGTTATTTACTTACCTTTTTTCTTATGTGAATTACAGCATCCGTTTGCAGACAGCGATGAGAACAGTAAGTCCAATTCAAATACTTTTCTCCTTTGTGATCAATAATAGATACTCTGTCCTGTCAAACATGTTCACTGCTTAGGATTTTCTTCTAAGTCATTTTATTCTCACTACAGAGACACCAGACACTGAGTAATCAACGGTAGGAATGTCATCTTCCTTAGAAGTTAAAGCGTTCAAGGTGAATCTTGTCTCCAGTTTGATGTGAGTCAGGAAGTGACATTTGGATGCAGACACGCGCTGACATCCGGTTCTGCATGGACAAATTTTGGTTAATTACACTGTTCGTTGAATTCTTAACAATTGGGATGTCTTAGATCATTTGCCCCTTTCCATGTTTTTTTTCCCGGCAAAGACAGCAGATCAAAAATTGAAAGGTTTCTTAACATAACAACTTGATTCAGAATCCCCAATTTCAAGAAAATGTTTTTTTTGTAATCAAGGATTCTCCATCTTTATGCTTTTACGTGACATTGTGTTATGTTGTTAATTTATACAAGATTTTGACTTTGACTTTTTCAAATGTATGTAACTGAGTTATTTGAAACACAATTCATTTATATGAAACATTTTAACATATTAAAAAAATGAATACACCTTTCCATCTTACTGCGTGTGTTCAGTTTGTGGTGCAGTAAAGATATGGTTAGGCCAATCTGTATGCAGTCGCCTTCATTTTCTGTCCTTGCCGGAAACAATAAGGCAGTTAATTAACATAGCATATGCAAAAAAGAAAATACTTCCATAAAGTTTGTGAGATAAGTGTAATATCCTAGCATAAATTAAACCAAATAATTTTTTACTAAAGGTGTAAGTCATGTTTGTTAGACGGCAACACTACACAGCTATGTTTTGAAATCTGGTTTAATGTGTTCAATATCTATTGAGTTTGTTAAATAATGTGGACGTTTTTGACAACATATTTTTAATAAACTTTGTTGAAGACCATTGGAAATGTTCTTTCTCTTCTTCTTTTTTTGAAGCACTTTATTTAAACCTGGCTCGTTTTGTACAACAATAGACACGTCCTTATTATGATCAAGTCTGCTAGACAAGTACATTCACATGCGTGTTTGTGCTTCTGGGTATTGTCACAGTTGGATAATTAAAGGTATAGGTATCTGGATTTTAGTAGTAATAGGGTTGTGTGAGTGTGCGTGTGTCAGCAGTCTGGCCCAAGGGAACAGGGAAACCCCCGTGCAAGCATCTTTTAAAACCCCTCTGATTGAACGGGCTTACACCCACAAAAGGTGGCTTACCGCCGATGGTGACAGCGACGCGGGTGCCATCGCAATTATTACAATAGAGATGCACAAACTGTCCCAATTAGTAGGCCTAAACTATCCGAAGATATGAATAATACATACATTTAGCCTAGGCCTACGTCAGGGTTGTCTAATAGATAGTATCGACCGTTTCTATTTATTGTTCTATACACTAAATAAATAGCCCTGGATTTGTATGACTTCTCTGA
>OMNO01003348.1:2197-12844 GCA_900303215.1 Trachyrincus scabrus | reverse complement strand
GGTCCTTTGAAAATACTAGATACGCGCATGCGTGTGTGTGTGTGTGTGCGTGTGTGTCTGTGTGCACTATGTGTGTGTGCGCGTGTGTGTGTGTGTGTGTGTGTGTGTGTGTGTGCGCTATAAAGAAGTCTTTGTTTTGTGAGGTGAGATTGCAGAATGTGACAATACATTGATTGTGTGGTGTCCATCTGAATGTATACGCTTGGCTTCATAAATCATATAATACTCAAGTTATCCAACATGTTCATTTCATTTTGTTTTGTACCTTTAATCATTTTGCCGTTTGTGCCCAAACGTGTTCAAGCCACTGGAAACCCAAATCCACAATAGCCTTCTAACTATGTAATTTAGGGTCTTATTTACATAATAGTAAGCATCTAAAAAGTATTAGAAATTTGTTTCAAAATATTGTCATTTAAGTTTTTGTAAACTTTCCTGATATTGGGTTTGAATTGGCCCCGTGGTTATGCTCAGACATTTATTATTTATTACGAAAATTACACAATTAATTCTGTGAACCAATCATTAAAAAGATCTCCTTCAGTTGTCCCACCCAAACAGGTGGGACGGTCACTGCCCGATTTGCGTCGCTGCGCGATCGTTAGCGGTTTACGGGAGAGCCAGACGGGCAACACTTGTAGCCATAGATATAGCTTTAACAATAACTGCAATGAATAGATGGCATTCTCTGGCTCGTATAATGATGGGATACGGTGAAATTAGTAACTGTTGTGTCAATAAATGTATATCGTTTAAGCACTGTGTTGGTGTAGGATCATCATGTTTCAACACGCCGCTGCAAACCGGGCAGCTACAAGCTATATCTACTGCTACAAGCTATATCTACGGCTACAAGCTATATCTACGGCTACAAGCTATATATACTGCTACAAGCTATATCTACGGCTACAAGCTATATCTACTGCTACAAGCTATATCTACTGCTACAAGCTATATCTACGGCTACAAGCTATATATACTGCTACAAGCTATATCTACTGCTACAAGCTATATCTATGGCTACAAGCTATATATACTGCTACAAGCTATATCTACGGCTACAAGCTATATATACTGCTACAAGCTATATCTACTGCTACAAGCTATATCTACTGCTACAAGCTATATCTACGGCTACAAGCTATATCTACGGCTACAAGCTATATCTACTGCTACAAGCTATATCTATGGCTACAAGCTATATATACTGCTACAAGCTATATCTATGCTACAAGCTATATCTACTGCTACAAGCTATATATACTGCTACAAGCTATATCTACGGCTACAAGCTATATCTATGGCTACAAGTGTCGCCCGTCTGGCTCTGCCGTAAACTGTTTACGCTCGCAGATCGGGCAGTGATAGGGACACCCATAGACATATACGGGGAGGCCGTTCATGCTTCAGCAAACTCTCGAACCAATTGGTTCATAGATTTCCGGGCATTTGCTGCTAAACTTCTTGATGAACGATGAAGCAGCCAATCAGATGCAACAAAACCTTTTCGTTTCCGCATTTAAAGAATCTTATTCAGACCACTCCATCTTATATACACGCAGCACGGGCGTTTGGCAAATAGTATTAGCGAAACCAAACCACAGGTTCACGAAGATTACAAGTAAAATGGTCTGGCATTTATACTGCGGAGACGAGGTTTACCAACGTCTGCGGCGGCTACAGAAGACAGCACACACCCGCCGGCTGATGTGGGAGCGTGTGCAAACTTATTTTTTACAGTCCATGGCGCAAACCGACAGCGAGCGCGCGTTAAAACACTCAACGGCGTGTTCTGTGCACTGGAGACTTTCTCTAGGATACAGTGATATGGCAACTAACTATGACAAATACAACTGTAATGATTCATAGCCGTTTTTTATTTATTACTTCTTGGTTATTATTGCAATGCAAATATGGACATTTGTATACTTCTCCGTGTGTTCATGTTATACTTTAGGTTCGTAGTAAGATTATTTGAAGGAGGTGTGGCTAGGTAGATGTGCATATACCAAACATTTTCATATGTGCACAATAAGGCACTTAACTTTTACATCATATATGCATTTTTTATATTTTTGGACTGGTTGTCAGAGGTTTTAGGGCTGGTGATCTCAGGGCAGACTAGGGTTAGGGTTCTGGTTATTTTTAGCGCTTCATTTGGAACAGGATTTTACAGTTTGAGGAAATGTGACTCAGGCCCTACAACGTGTTGGTCCAAGATGGAGGCAGGGGCTGTCCCAGCATAAACAATCATACCCTGTACATACACTTCTATCAGGAGAGAGAGAGAGAGAGAGAGAGCAGGGAAGACAAAGCGAGAGAGGGAGCAGGAGAAACAGAACAGCAGAGAAAGAGAGAGAGAGAAAGAGAGAGAGAGAGAGAGAGAGCAGGGAAGACAAAGAGAGAGAGAGGGAGCAGGAGAAACAGAACAGCAGAGAGAGAGCAAGAGAGAGAGAGAGAGTTCACAGAAAATAGTGAAAAGAGGGTGCCAGAGTGTTAACTGAAAAATAGAGAAAGCTCAAGAGAGAGGGAGGATATTGGGACAAAAAAGCCAATCAGGTAAAACAAAGGGAAAACGAGCACGAGAGAGAGAGAGAGAGAGAAAGAGTTCCTGTACTACTTATGTCTTCATTTGCATACAACGATAAATAAAGCTCAGATACTTCCTTTTGCCAACTTAAACTAGCGGCCTTGCTCTGTAAGTGGAGCGCACACACCCACTAAATAGGCTGACTAGGACAAACTCTGCTGGCATCTGGGGGAATTCCCGCTTCCGCTGGCCCTGTTCAAACATGTGGGACCTTTCGGCAGCGAAGCCAAGAACCGACAACACAGCATGAAATCTCTTCCTGGCCTCAGATAATCTAATGCAGCGACGCACAGGCCTGCCAGTCACCAGACAACTTAGGCATTAAGGCGTTAATAAAGACATTAACAGCGAGAGACACAGAGAGGCGGACAGACAGATGAACAGCTAGACAAGGAGGAAGGTAGGAGGAACAAATAACAGACAGACAGACAGACTTGTCACATAACTGCCCCCGGAATAAGTGAACCATTTCAACTAGCCATCTGTTCCACTTCACAATAAGAGCCCCCACCCACACCCAAAACCAAGTATGAGGATAAACTGACACATGATGGGGTTGGTAGGAAGTGTTACCTTGACGGTGGGGAAGGACTTCCGGTTCTTCTCACTGGAGGCCCCTGGCAGCCCTCCATGTGAGGGCCCCTCACACCCGTAGCGGAATCTGAAACCCCGCTGGAGAGGGAAAGACAGCCAAACATTATATAGATATCACCATAGCACCGTATCACAAACCAAGACACACTGGTAACCTAGGTCTGCTGACAGGTTTACATAATAGTCAGGGAAACTGATTTTATATGTCATTTATTTATGTAAACATGTACTGTGTATATGTAGATGCAAAGGTCTATTAGAGGTACTGTTGTCCCTCTACTACCTGGTTTTGTGGATTGTGGAGTTCTGTACCAGGTGTGTTTTAGGAAGTATTGTGGTACCATGTTGTTGCTAAGACAGTACCAAGGGGTACTTTTACTTTGTGAACCTGGACTTCGTGCCTTTGAGTGGAGTCAAGTGTGGATTGGCCACATCACCGACCAATAAGAGAGTTCTAGGAGGAGTTGGGAGTTTTACCTGCTTGGGCTGTTCAATGATCTGGAGGAAGGGGCCATCAGCTATAAAACAAACACAATCTCAGTAAGAACAGGGAGAATGCTCCAGCTGGTGGACAAATACAACACTTCTGCCCTACTCGTTTAATGTATCTTGTGTGTTTGTTTTTAGAGAAAACACATCGACGTCATTGACGTTCAAACTTGCATTGGCGTAAATATGAGCATTCTGCGGGTTCCTTTGCTGAAGCACGTTATAGCTCAACGCAATGAGCTCATAATGTGAAAGACATTTGTACAAGAGGAAACTCACACATTAATGAGATTAAAAGGTCAAATTAGCTCGACTCTGACAAAAGAAGGACAAAAATGTGAATGTGTTAAACAGAGTATGAAATCCGCCCCAGTCCGAAGACAAGGCAAGTTTATTTCTATAGCACCCTTCGAACACAAAGGCCATTCAGAGTGCTTTATATAGGCATGAATCACATTTTAAAAACATTTAAAGGACAATCAATTAAACTACATTTGAAGATCATTTGAAGGCTCTCTGTAGCACATTTCTACTCCAGAGTCAATGTTAGCTTGACTAGTAGACGCCACCCCTTTTAGATGGCCACACCCTCTATGACTCAGGAATGAGGAACAGGAAGTAAACGGGCACTAGGGAGGACATGGGGGAAATGGTGAGAGGAAAAAATGAGGAAAGCTAGGAGTATGATTGAAACTAGCTAAAGCCTAGTTTGATTTAGATTGAGCATTTGATCCGTTTGAAAACAAGTTCTCTCTTAGGTCTGTTATTATTATTATTTAAATTATAGCTCATATTGTTCTGCAAATCTCTCTGATTGCTGTGCTGGACTAATTGAATATCTGGATGGTTGAAGGCTAAGGCCCAGTGGATTTCAAATCTTTTTCAACTAGTGAATTACTGCAGATATTCTCACCGTTAGATGTTACCGCTAGATATTAGATATTCTCACCGTTAGATGTTACCGCATAGATATTCTCACCGTTAGATGTTACCGCTAGATATTAGATATTCTCACCGTTAGATGTTACCGCTAGATATTAGATATTCTCACCGTTAGATGTTACCACTAGATATTAGATATTCTCACCGTTAGATGTTACCGCTAGATATTAGATATTCTCACCGTTAGATGTTACCAACGACTATATTGGTGATAACTATTGAATTTTTTTCTCTCTCATTTTTTCAGCGTTTTGGGATTTTTCATCATTTTGCTTTTGGTGGACTGTGGACTGTGATCTATGGTTTAATCCATTAGAAAGACTTAAGACGTAACCTGTTGTATTGATACAGTCCACTGTGTCATTGGCCTGTATGTCCCTGGTACTTTTCTGCATTTAGCCTATTGAACACAACTATCATTTTGAGCATGACCCTGGTCCCCCTCATATTATTCATATTATTCATATTCATTAGCAGCCTTAAGGATTCACTGATTTACTATCAGTATAGAAACAAATGTAGCAATAATAATATGTATATGGATGTAATTTACTACTATGAATGCAATAGGAGGACTGTGTGTTGTGAAACGTAAATATACCTTCACCATGATGATGATGATGATGATGATACCTGATTGTGATTAGTTAAACTGATTTATTCACAGGCTAGAGCCTTAATGGGAAATCGCGTTGTATGTGTACAGTTCCATGATTCTTTTTATTATTTTATTGACATGGGGAAAAAAAAACCTAACAAACAATCGCGTTTAATGTAAAAGTACCTTTAGCCACTTGTACAAAGCAACCGTTACTTCTCTCCTAAGAACGGGTCACTTCCCTTACCCATCCCTTCATCAGAATCACTGCTCAAACACGGGGGCCTCGGCTTCTGGTTAAACATTTATTTATTTACAGTCAGACCAGCTGGGGCTAATCAACTACGCCCCTCCGTCTTCCCGCCTTCGTTTCCTGAGCTTCTGGTAACTAACTGCAAAAAGATGACATTGATTCTATAACTGTTCAACAGTTTATTACCAGAAGAGGCAGGTACAACTTTAGATGTTTTTTTGTTTCGAGGTGTGACGACGAGGCTGAAGAAAAGTATCTATGAAGGTCTGGGCCTCAAATGACAAATGACATTCATACAAAAGAGCGATGTCTTGATCTGTGAAACAAAAGCTTCTCTAAGTGCAGGGCGCAAGGCAGCAGTCAACATCAAAGGTAACCACTTTCCTTCCAGAAGAAGAAGAGACGCCGCTGTCACACAGCGTCACAAAACTAAACTTTGTTTTAATCTACTAGCCTAACTCTAGCAGACGAGAGCTGAACTTTTCCAGCACTGATTTAGCACAGCACTCCCCAAAGGAGAACAAAGACAAATATAGAGACAAGAAAAAAAGTCAACTGAAAAATACCAAACTGAAAACTGTACAAAAAGGTACACAGCCAGGCAAACTTCTCTGCACCTGTTTTGAATATAATTAATTATTTTATAAGACAGGTCCTGTCAGATATTAATATATGTCATTAGCTCATACAATTGTAATACAGCGTGTAATGGCATGCTCTGCCATACAGAATATTTGATTCCCCATGGCAATGCTCGTTGCTGAAACTATAGCCAGCACTTGACAGCCTCCATCAAACAATGACCCTTTACCTAATTACCATTTGTGTAACGCTGTAATACATACGTAGGGAATGACCATGTCATTTGAGCTCCTGTTGATGGCAGAACAGGGCGCAAAAGTTACTTGAGTGAAGCAAATCTACCAGCCACTTGCATATTGTACCAGCATTTGGCTGGTCGGCTGCTGCTAATTTTGTGCCCTGAGGCAGAATGCTTCATAAAGTCTAAGGCTTATGATATGATTATGGCTTGGCAATCATTCAATATGATCATTTATTGTCTTTGAATGGTATTGTATTGTCATGAAATGAAGATATCGACTTATCGTGATACCCAGTTTTATAGTATAAATTAATAACGATGAGAATGTATGCCCTTAAAATGATCAAAATATGAGGTTTGAAACATCAGAGAGAAAGGAAAACTAGTTTTAGTCCAATACCATACTTGACATTTCCATATACTTCCATGTAATGACCCTCAGACTGTTTAGAATGGTATTTTGAATTCATACCCATATCGTGATATGTTCATCAAAATTCCCCATGATGCACTTTTCCATATTACCCTGCCCCAATTACGACATAATGTTAAAGATTCACAAAGGGGAACATTTTAAAGTAAGAGTAGAAAGAGAGACGTATCCGAAAGGGAGGCATTTAAAAAGATTATGATAAACAAACAATGTAAGTGCAAGTAAAAGTACAGAAATCCTGAGATCGTACCCACAGCCAGCAGTCTCATGTGAAACTAAATCGGAAACAATTTTTTTTTACCCAGCAGGCCGCTGGGCAACCAAGAGGGAAGTGAGAGAAAATGAAAGCTATGACAGACACATGAGCATTACTCTCTCTACTCATATAGCAACATTGAGAACCCCCTTTTTCCCTCCGATTTCATTACAACACAAGGGGACATCTTGAAGAGAAAGTTCTCAAAAACATCTGCCGTCGTGACGAGCAGAAAGCGACTTATTGCGAAGCAGCGAAATAATGTTTTAGCGGTAGACTCCAGAATATACAGCAACTAACTAGCCATCAGATAATGGCTGGTTATCGACAAGAGTAGGGTGTATTTAACATGTTCACATGTTTGACCAGCTAAATGAAGTCCTGCTGGATGATGACAAGGTAGAAATGTTCGGAAAAGACTGACCGGATTCCAGCCTAGCGTTTCACAGCTTCTGATTGGTTGAATAGATGAATGGCTAAAACAACTCTAACTAACAAACTAACAAATGGGTCTATTGGGACCAATGTGACCGACATACTTCAGGGTACAAGTTAAAGAAGGCATTAATAATGAGTTTGTTTGAATGTTGTTTTGAGAGTTGAGCAAATATGAGGCTAGACAAATGTGAGGCTAGCTGGGAAATGGAATTGTATATACCTGAAGAGCGAATTCACAAAACTGTATGGATAAACTCTTTACCTGTCCGCAACGCAGTGCTTTGAGACAATTGGTTGAAGTTAGACAGCTCCCACAAGGATTCAGGCATGTCAAAAAGATGCTAAACAAACACACAAACAAAAAAACAAACACAGTTAACAAAATAAACACAGGTTAAGAATCGCCTACATTCAGCTACATGATGGAGCATTTACACTCCAGAGCTCCATTCGGCCGTCATTCAAGTCTTTCTTAACCAAGCTTGGCAGAGGAGGTCTTACCTGATGCGTGTTGGTCAGGTAGAGGTCGTCGCCGGCCATGGTGTCGGCCAGGGACAGCACAGGGTTAGGCACTTCTGCACAACACACACGTAAGTGTTAGACTTGATACTTAACCTGTAATATTATAAGTTACCTAGCAAGGGTCAATACTGTAACTGTAATAAGTAAAGGGTCTACTAGTACTCATAGGTAATACAGTAATGGTAATAACTATAACCTTGTGTACTAATATGTATAGACGTACTGGTCTATACAGAAGTACAGAAGAAGTACTAGTAATACTCTCACCTGGAAAGTACAGTAAATATAACCTACTATAACCTATTAACCTAGTACTAGTAAGACTATGAGTAAGGGTAATAACTATAACATAGTAAGCACTAGTACTATTTATAACCTAGTAAGTATTAGATACCATGCATGAGAATTTGTGAAAGTTTTTACATACTTTTTTTTAAACACATTACTTTTTCTAAGGCTGTCCCACATGTAGGCCCACGTCACATCCTAGAATAGTGTAGTACATAAGTAGTTTATATTATGTATGTATCATGTATTATGTAGGCCTATAGTAAAACAAAAACAAAAAAAAGTGTATGTAACAATGTATTTGTAGACGGCCCCTAAGCATGGCATTGTTTAGCAGCGTCTCTCGTCCATAAAGTAGGTCCCACTTCCCGGGGTAGGCGGACAGCGCCGCCCGCTACCGACGTTCCGGACGCCCCGGGGGACCGTGACCTATCGTTTAACGTCCATACATCCAAATTACTTTCACCGAGGCGACTGTTGTCCCCGAATGTCGTTGAATAGCGACCACTGCTAACGGGCCAGCTAATAAGGAAGTGTTGAGGAACACGTTGTTGTTATTATTATTATTATTATTATTATTATTATTATGAGCAGTTGTTTTGCGTTTTAATCCTGCGTGTCTAGTGAGACAGAATACCTGTTTTCAACTCGCTCCAGCCGGCCGGTCGGCTCCGAATGTGAATCCGCAAAACGCACGTCTCCAGTCCGCTTCAGTGGCTCACCCGGGTCACATCATTGCGCCGTGGCCATGCTCGCAGCGGATCGATTAAAAGTCGAAGTCGAGCAAAGAAGACGATCAAATCCCCGAAGTACGACATGGCGCGAGCGGGGCTGTATCCATTACACCGCAATCGATTTCCCCCCGGACCGATAACATTGGCGGTTTTCTCGATACGAGCAACAAAGAACAACAGGTGACAGACTGCAGCCCCCGGGACGGTTGTTACGTGAAATTTACTTCCCCACTGGAAATTCCCAGTGACGTACCGACCGATGGGTTACTTTTGTGACCCGTTCACCTCTTCCCCCTGCCGGCCAAGCCTGGCTCCAACTCACCGCTCATCAGTCGTCCATGCTTAACTACACACACACTACTACCACCTACCCCCTCCTGTTGCATTTGTTCTGTCGTCTTCAGAGTTTGCTGAAAGTAGGTGGAGGGATCTAAAGCCATGTCTGGTCCAGATATACTGTCCCCACCACCCTCTAATGTGTTTCATAGACAAGGTAGACTTTAATACACTATTCATTCATCACAGACAGGGAATAAAATAAGGGTGCCACAGCAGAAAGTACAGGACAGGTTATGGGAAGAAAAAGAGATACAAATAAAGAGTAAGAGCTGTTAATGTTGAAAGCTGTTGGCTTGGCACAAAGTATATCCACACACACACACACACACACACACACACACACACACACAATAAAGACATTCTGATGGAGAGTTCATTTCTTAAGTTTATTTTGATAAAAACACATTTAATTAGTTACATTTTATATTTCAATATATCGTCACATTTAGTTCTTTTTTTAATAATAATAATATCCTGTATATATAGATCTAGTTATGACAATATTTATTGTAAACCAAACAATACATCTAAAAGCATCTGTAAAACAATTAGTGCAATTTACAGTTGAAACAAAAAAACAGCATTTCTCTGCAAAAATATACATATCTATTTAGTTTAATGTTAAACTTTAGTAAAAACTCAAGTAAAAACTTAAAATGTCTTCAGGTACAGCAAAACCAACGGCTAAGAGGCACATTAGCTCACTATGATCTAGAAACTCACACACACGTACACACAAAGTCAGACACGCAATCACACACACAGGATCTGAAACAAGTACATGTTAAAAACATGGAATGCACACGTTTAAACTTTTTTTTTTCAACGCAGAGAGCTCATACTGTTGAGGTCAGAGGTCAGGTGATCTCAATTAACTAATGAGGCACTACATGGAGTGGTCCGTATGTCAGCATTACTGTACTGTGTGGGTCTGTATTGGTCAGTATTACTGTACTATACAGCCAGGGTTATTGATGTACTGTATTATGTTATATTGTGGTTGGCCTAACCAGACCACCGTTTCAGGTGGAGTGGAATAGATGGAACTTTCTGGGAATTATTCCCATGATGCTTTGCTCTCCCCTCCCCTTTACCCTAACCACACCGGACCCTTACATGAGCCACGACCATTCCCTAAACCAGTTTGATCGAAGCGTGAACATTTACATGGCATCATGGGAAATGGGTGTTTATCTATAGTTGCGTGACACAGGAACAGACACATCTCTCACTGTATATGGAAACCCCAGTACAAGGTTAACCACACAGCTTACATGACTTACTACCACTGTCTACACATTTGGTAGAAACTACAGGCCCACCACGACCCCCCCCCCCCCCCCCCCAC